>PVJX010013007.1:0-48655 GCA_004027295.1 Dolichotis patagonum | reverse complement strand
TAATATATAATATATAATATATAATATATAATATATAATATATAATATATAATATATAATATATAATATATAATATATAATATATAATATATAATATATAATATATAATATATAATATATAATATATAATATATAATATATAATATATAATATATAATATATAATATATAATATATAATATATAATATATAATATATCACGTTACATGTTACATGTTACATGTTACATGTTGCACGTTGCATATTACATATTACACATTACACATTACACATTACACATTACACATTACACATTACACATTACACATTATATATTATATATTATATATTATATATTATATATTATATATTATATATATATCCTTTTCTCTTTCTTCTTTTATTCTTTCACTCATCCCAATTGTTTTTTACTTTTGAATTGTTTCTTTCCCTTTCATAGTATCTATTATAGATTTGGGGTCATATTTACTTTTTCAGTTTCTTACAGTAGGGTGACAATATGAAGTTTATGCATGTGTACCTAGTTTATTTTACTTATAAGTGTGAACTCTAGTTCCATCCATTTACCTATAAAAGTCTCGAGTTTATCTTTCTTTATATCTGAATAGTACTCCATTATATAAAAATTCCACATCTTTTTTAATCCTCTCCTCAGTTAATGGGCATGTGAGTTGTTTCCAAGATTTAGCTATTACAAATCATGCTGCTATAAACATAGGCACACATATATCGTTGTGATATGATGTTTTTAATTCATCTGGGAAAATACACAGAAGGGGAAAGCTGGGCTGACCCAGTTATACTATGATTTTGCATCCTAGGAGCTTCTGAATTCAAAGGCCTTACTTTTCTTTGGCTGCTACTTCCACCCCCCCCCAATAGGCAAGGTTTGTGTTGAAATATTGAAACTATTTAGATAATGGTGAAGGAAATGCTATTTTGTCTTCAAAACTGAATTTTAGAGAAGATAGAACGGACTATTTTTGTTCTGCTTGGAGTGCTGAACAAGAAATACAGATAGGCATACTGCTTTTACAGAGGCCGTCCTAACAATATTATAATATCAAATGGGTCTGCCTCAGAGCTAGCATGCTTTTCTTAAGTGTGGTCAAGGAGCTAAGCAAAGACTTCACAGAAATATAGGGGAAATTAAAGTGTTATATGGAACTCTGGACTGGGAATTCTCTAGGAAGATATCAAACTCTACATTTCTATGATTTATCATTTGATCTGCAGCACTTAGGTTAACATAGAAGGTACATTCACTTCCTGTAATTTTAGGTTCCTACGTTTTGTCCAAATGCATATTTTTGCAAGAAAATAATCCTCGGCAGTGCTATATTATGGCTTTTGGCTGAAACTGCATGCCTACAATGTGCAACTGAAATATGGCCTAATGGAGGAGCTCCAAGTTTTCCAGAATTATGTACTGTTTGAGAGGGGTCAACCACAGAACTGCACATCTCTGCAGTGTCTTCAAACATTCTGAATTGCTGAGCTCTGCAAAACCGATTTGGAAACCTCCAGAATGGGAGGTCCTTTGGCTTCCTGTCTTCAAGCTGCTATCCAGCAGAATAGGAACCAGAAACAATATGCACTCACTGAAACCCACTGGGTAGGAAATTTGCTAGTATTAGAATAAGGCAGGCCCAGGAGAATGGTCAAGTAGGTGAGACACCTCTTTGATACGCTGGAGCCTCCATAAAACTGCAAAGCATTGGATATGAAAATCCTCAGCAATATTTTTTTATAGCTATACTAGAGAATAAACTGATGCTCAGAAAAGAAAGTTGTCTAAGAAAACACAATGACTTGGTCCCAAGATTAATACTAAATTTTAAGTTCCTTGACTTGTTTGGTGCTCAAGGAATTAGAGAATTGCATTATGAGTCAGAGGCTCAGAGATCATCACCTTACCAGAATTGCCTTAACTATATGGAAAGAGGAGTTTCCATGCAAAGGGATTTCATAATCAAGTAAAACTGTGAATCAGTGGCTATGACACTTATTTCTTAAAGATCCCCATGACCTGTTTTCTATGAGAAATGCCACCAAAAAGAAACTCAGTTGTTTTTAACTCTTTCTTTTGCTCTTTGGACTGCAAAATTATCTTCCTTCTGGCCACATACTAATTCACTGAGAAAAATCTGGTCTTTATGGAATATAGTTTGGAGGACTGCATTTGACCAATTCAGTTGAATTATTGGTTACTTCACCAATGTAAGTACCAAGGTTGATTGCCTGGTTGTTTACAACAATGCAACATTTAATTGACCCTGTTTCCCTTAGGAAAGTATAAGTTCTTTGAGCACATGATCGTGGCATGTTCAATTTGAAGAATTATGTACCTATTATACCACCCACTGCCATATATTTCAGCAATTGCTGTAATCCTGAACCGACTGAATATTAACCTTTCTATATAGAGGATGACCTCACAAAAAATTGGAAAAGTGTTTAGTTTCTCCTGTTTCTGCATAAATCTAAAATTCTCACACCAGGTTCTTTTATTGCTTTTTTTTTGGCATGGTTTCAAGTCTCCTTAGCATTCAGGCAACCTACTATAGTTAAAATTGAGAGGTTTTTACAAAACTCCACAGATCTACATCTGATTTTTCAGATATTCAACTTTGTAGATGTGTAATATTTTTGAAAATATGAGGCCTTGTGAATTTCAGGGTTTTAAATTTTTTTCTTTTACTTAACCTGTAAGAGATATTTATTTATCTCATATATTTTGTTAAACTAACTACATAAAGCCAACCCTCACATTTGAGAATATATATATTATTGTGACATAATTCTGCTCAACAGTTTTTACTTAATATATAACGTTTATCCCCATATACTACATTTCCAGTACTTTCTTAATTTATATGAATCTATTCTATATCAGCATAATTTGGGAGTACCTTGCAAATATTTGCTTAAATAAGAAAAAAAAATGGAATACGCAATCAGCATAGGGGTTGTGTCTCTCCATTTATGACCACTCCCAGAGACCTGAGGCCTGCTGTTTCCTTATGTGTTTGAGGCTACATAGTAATTTCTTTTTTTCTATATTGTTTTCATCAATGCTTTCCAGGTGTACCTGTGAGCTCTCTTCAGTAAATTACCTGAATGAAATTTACTTTACAGAGCATATAGCTTAGGATACCCAGGACTGAAATGGAGATTGTGGGAAGGCAGGTGAATTGAGGCCCTGAACCTACATCGGAAGAAACAATGAGCTAGCAAAGTTCAGACAGAGGAAGCTGTGTGTCCTAGCTTTGAACTCCTTAGATAAAGAGGTTTGGAGAATACCTCCAGAGAGTGGCTTCTCTCATACCTGTATTTAATTCACTTTCTATCCAAATATCAAATTAATGTTTTCTTTTTGAGAATTCTGAAATGTTATAAAATTGAACCTAGAGAAAAGAGATAACAAGAGAGTGAGAACTAGTTTCTATATATTAAACCAATCCTATTTTTCTATGTGGCTGTCAGTTCCTCACCTGTACAATAGCTTAATTGCATCAGATAATTTTTGAAGTGCCATGGGCTTCTTCCCTCATGATGTTCTAATTCCTGGTGTCTTAAAGTTTGTATTTGTGTGATTGATAAATAGTTTCAATGCAACTACCACGTAAAATCTCTGTTGCTTTTATGGTGTAATAGGATGCTTGCTATAGAAAGTGCAGAACTTCATAACAATTCCAGTTCAAGTGGTGAATCATACAGTTCTAAATAATAAAAATAAGGCACTGAATGAGAAAGCTTGAGATTTCCAACAAAGTGGAGGTAACTTAGCAAACGGTAAGTAAAGTATTTTATTGAAAATATCCTTTAAACTAAGCATAAATAATGAAACACATGAAAGATAATAATACAAGACTTCAGATAGAAGAAACAACAGGCGCAAAATCAGTCTTTGAAATGCCTGTTAAGTTTGAGCAACTGAAAGAAAGCAAGTCTTGCACAAGTTTTCTCATTCTTGTAGAAATTAAGAAAATACACAAAGTACCTTCAAAAGAAAGGTCACCATATGCTTTTTTCTCCTGGCTAAACAGGGTAGTCTGTATTGTTATTTGGATATGCAGACCAACATATCCCGAAGCATCTGGAGGCCTTCAAGAAGTATGGATTTCTAGCTTCCCCCAAAGTCCCTGAATCAAAATTCTGGTGGTTGGGGTCCAGAAATGTGTGTTTCAATAAACTCTCTGTGTGATTCTTATGCACACTAGAGATTGAGAATTACCATTTTATTTCATTTCAAGTGGTGAAACCACCTCTGCAACATTTCTGATTTAAATCCTGGCATTTGAAGCTATATCCACAAAACACAGAAAATCAAACACCTAGTCATGAATCCTTGGTCTGAAGCTGTAAGTTCAGAACTTCAAATTCACTTGCAAAGTCCTGAAAATTGGTGAACATACATGACCTCATTGGATTCTAAAATATAGCTCTCTAGAGAGTGTGATGTTTATAGGGTTGGAGAATATCAATTATATGACAAAGACACTCTGCTCTCCACAAACAGCCAACAATAGCTGTGTTTCTCCATAAATGTCACTAGTGGGGTGGGTTCGATATGATTTGGTTGATGCCGCAACGTGAAGTACCTTTTTTATATGTCATATTTTAAAGAAATGGGATAATTTAACACTAGCCTAATCTTTTATATTAGCATGCTGCATCTTAGGCTCACATAAGAAAAACTGCCCTTCACTGCTAAAACGTCACATTAGCACCTCTTTTGGGCAGTAAAGGGAAAGATAAATGATAATGGAAGAAAAAAAATTCCACAGTGCTTTCAGATGTGACTAAAACCCAGCGTATGAGGCAGAGGCTTTTATTAAGAGATCAAAACAGACATGAACTCAACTGACAGCGGGAAGGGCAAATAGTATATAAGGAAGAAACACTTTCCCTCTGAAAAACTATGTTAGGATACTTGGGATATCTCTGAGATTATGAGAAATTCAAGCAATAACCTCCCATGTTATGTTTTAAGACTCATATTAATCCTTCTATTTTAAACTTCTTGGTTCACTGTAATGGACAGGAAAATCAAAAAGTAGGTTCTCTGACTTCAGATAGGTTCCTAGAAGAATGAAAATATGAAGAGCTCTGGATAAGAATTTACTATTTAGCAGAGTTGAGTAAATTGTTTCTTTGTATTCCTAATCTCAGATTCAGACACACACACACACACACACACACACACACACACACACACATATTTAAACCCAGTAAGAGACTCCAAACAACAGGAATGTGTTTCATTTGATCAGTTCCAGGTAATTTCAGTTCTAAGTAGCAAAATTTTTTCTATACTACATGTTGATAGACAATGACTCTTGACAATGGTGAGGTGTCCAATTTTAGAACAATTGTATATTTGTGTTGATCTTTCTCAAACTAGACTGGAAGTTGTAAGAAGATACTCAACATGTCATAGAAATCTCAGATTTCCTTAAAGTATCTATTATCAAGCTAAATCATGTTCTTTGGTCACAATAAATAAAAAGCTTGTTCAGTTCTGAAGAAAAACCGCAAACTATCAGATTAAAAAAGGATATTGGCACATGATTATGTGATGTATTCATGTATATTTGGGATAAATTAACCTACATCAATGCCAGGATTTCTTAAGAAGTACAATGAGACAATTGGCATGACTATAACAGTACCAAAGGCTATGTAACAATTCCTTACATTACGATCTACCTTTCCCTAAAAGCTCAAAGCAGAATATGTTTTGGTCTAGCTGCTCCTGGAATAAACTACTGAGATAATTTTATGGATGTTTCAATGTGAATTATTGATTATACAGAGTGGAAAAAGCATCAGAGAATTAGCAAGACATTTGAAGTTATGCCCCTGCTGTCTGTTACCTGTCCAAGGCAAGTAATTTCCTTTACATATTGGGTCTCTGTCATTCTGTTCTGAACCATAAGTTGCTAGAAATAAGTGCTCTCTTAGGTCCTTGAAGCTCTGAAATTTAAAGATTCTTGGCAATGTTGTAGTGACCTGATTTTTGGTTCTGTCATTTTTGTATCTAATTTTTGTGTCTTTTTTAAGCAGAGAAAGCTAAGCATTATAAATGTAATGTAATGGATGATTACATTTTCCATTAATGAAACTATTCATCAAATACAGGTTATATTAGTGGATCCACTAAAAAGAACAAATGTTAATTTCAATGTTGTATAATAAAAAATGCTGATGGGCTAACACAAAGTAGGA
Source organism: Dolichotis patagonum (assembly GCA_004027295.1). Lineage (NCBI taxonomy): Eukaryota > Metazoa > Chordata > Mammalia > Rodentia > Caviidae > Dolichotis > Dolichotis patagonum. The sequence goes on along the minus strand of PVJX010013007.1, from coordinate 42,425 downwards.
TAACATAATAAAAAAAGCCTTAATACGAAGTACAATAGGCTTGTTTTGATGAACAAAGTATAGATAAAAATGAAATTAGCCCAGAAGAGAAAAAGAATGATTTTACATGGTTAAAATCAGAGATAACAGGAATATACAAAATTTGAACTTATATTTGAAGGATGGGTGAGGAATTTTTCAAGTAAGAAAGTCCCTGAAGTTATAATTGAAGTACGGAATATGTTTGTGCTGTTGAAAAAGGATTTATTTATAATGGAAGTCAGGCTTGCATTCCTGGCTGAGTGTCATGGGGAAGTAAGAGTGCACTTTGCATAGTTAAGGTAAGAGGAAAACCAGGACAAAATTTACTCTTGCTAGAAGACTCTGTATCCAAGACTGGAATCCAACCAAATGGGGCTAAAGGGGAAGATGAGACTGTTTGGGGGAGAGACACATATCATGGGTTTATTTTCAAGTGAAATACTATTGCTATACAATAGTACTTTTATTTAGAACCATATAAATTTTTAGAAAAAAGATTTAAGCAGTGAAAAATGCTGGCTGTGATAGGATTTCTTGTGAAAGTTTATGAAAAGTTAGATAGGTGTTCTAAGGTATTTCATGGTACTAAGAAAACCATTGAACTAGCAGACTAAACTTGGAGTCAGATTGATGCAGAAAGCCATTATATTTTATATGGCTATACAAATGGCTATATCTTTGAGAATGCTCCCAAATATGATGAAGCAATAGAATAAATGAAGCAAATAATTATAAATATGGATGCTTTTTCTTGGTATCAAACATTACCAAATCTGAGTTTTTAATGATGTGGCTCAGGTGATTCAATAAACTATGGTAATCTATCTGAGGACTTGATTTTAAGAAAGACTTATATGGAAGATATAAAGGAAGTGAGAACATCTGGAGGCCAAAAGAAAAATGATAATAGAACTGTGACTTTCTCACATTAATTTTAAAAAGGGGGTAGATATCTTGTAGTATTCATGCCACAATAGCAGATCTGTAGGTAGACACTAGGCTAAAAGAACCACAAGCCACGTGAAGTAAACACATATTTCTCTATGATTAGACCTAGCCAGGGACATGACAAAACTTTTTTTCTACTTCTACCTTTGTCTGGAATGGATAGCTCTGGGACTCATGGACTTACAAATCAGAATGTCTTGACACATGCACACACATTAACTTTAAAACACACATTAACTTTAGAACACACATTAACTTTAAAAATAGAAGCTTTATGATCTTATTTCATTCTTTATTCTAAAAATATTAGCCTTTCCTAGTATGTAAGAGATGTGAAATGTTTATACAAGTTTCATAGTCTTGGTTACAATGAATACACTGTCCATTTAGTTTTCTTTTCCTTTTTTTGCAAGGTTTACTCTATTTGCCATGAACCAGATCATAGAAACAAATTCCTACCAACTTGAATCTTGAAATACTGAGACCAATAATTACATTAGTTTTAAATGAGATGTTTTACTTTTAGATGGAGAATACCTCTGTGAATGAAGAAATGAAGTTTATGTTCCTATATTTGAAATCTCTCTCCCTTCATGAAGATAATCTATCAGATTTTTCAATAAGGTTAAAAACCATAAATTATAAAGTACCTCTGTCTTTGTTTTTTCAAAAAAATTTACACTATTTAGAGAACTAAGTTAATTCAAGAATGTAACTCACCTGTAAAAAATGTGATTTGAAGATGAAAGTTTTACTTCTAGTCTCATTCTGCTAACACTAAGGGATAAAAACACAAATGAACTAATATTAAATAGAGAATACAGGAAATCCTCTATCCTATAAATAATGAGATGTACACAGAAGCTAAGTCACTGTCCAGAATTCACTATGAATTATTTTAGAAGAAAAAAAAGCCATTATCAAGATGAATTTATGTCTTATAATGATTTTTGTAGGTGAAGAGTTGCATTTTATGAAGAAATGCATGATACTCTCCAATTCATTAATCATTGGAATTACTACAGGTTTAAATGCAATATTGGTGACATTGATCATTAAGACTCCCGTATACTGAATCGCTTTCATGTATATGCAATATTTTGTTTAAGTCTCACAGTCCAATTAGATGGGTATTATTTTACTCACCATATTAATAAGGAAGAAAAACTAAGAAAGAGTGGGTTACAGAACCAAGATTAGCGTTAACATTTGAGACAGTGTTAGTAATCAGGGAAAGAAGAAGGGGAATAAAGAATAGGAGAAACATCTTTAGGAAAGCTGTTCTAGTTCATTCAAAAAGACAATCAAAAGTAAGGAAAGTTGGTTTTATTCTGTATCACTCTAGGGAGTAGCACAGATACAACTAGGAGGGCTGTATGATAAGGCTAAGGGTGTCTAGTAATTAGAAATACTCAGGAATTCAGTCATATGATCAAATAGTCACACACTTTCCTACAAACTTATGAACAAAATTTCTGATTTCTTGGAGGGGTTAAGGGTTCAATTTTAAGGACCTCTTGTCCTTTACTTGCATGATACCAAGGGCTTGTAGGTTCAGTGATCGCTGAAAACTACTCACGTGGACTTGTAAAGTTGACTCGTATAATGACCTCTCTATTTCAGACTGGATATTTTTCTCGTAAACAAAACAGTAGCCTGAACATGTTTTAGCTCCTTCCTGAGACAAATGATTGGTGCATTGCCAGTTGCTAACCTCAGCTGTAGCTGAAACTGCTAATGTAAGGTTGCTCTGAATTCCAGTTTTAAAGGTGGTTTTTCATTAATGAAACATCAAATTGGCCCAGCAATTTGGTATAAATTGCACCTTTTTTTCAAAAATGTTGGAAAGATAAAATAAGGTAATTATATGAACTATCTTGGCACAATATCTGTATGCTACATATGAAGTTTTCAGTAAATTTTAGTTGAGTCCAGTTATGTTCTTAGAGGCATAGAGATGGTCCCTCAGTTGTTTAAGCTAGGCCATGCTACCCAGGTATGGGAAATGTAGCCAGAAAAATGCTCTATATATTAGCTACTTTGGAGTCTGACAGCCTCATTGGACTGTCAACATCCCCAGGACATTCCACAGCCCAGAGACTGAAATAGAGAAGAAGTTTGCAATCATTTTATTCTAAGATGGTACCCTCTGAAGAGCTCTCCTATTGGGTTATAGATTGGTTGAGCCTTGGTCTGGAATGAATGACCTCTGAACTTCTCCACTGTCTATCCTACCCCTCTTTTTCCCTTCAAAAGTATAGACCCCTAACAAGTATCTTGTACTCTAAACTCCACTGCAGTTTGGCTTCCATTTATCATAACCTGCCACACCTACTTGTATTACATAGGCCTATATGTAAAATGGAAGGATATTAGAAAGGGGATTAAGCAATAGAAATTTGTGTTCCCATACTGTAATATATGACAGTAAATATTTCCGCAGCCTTTACCCACCTTTAGCAGGAGATTTTGGGTCAAATAATTTATTGGGATCCATATACTGCTGAAACTGTATACACTTCTAATTCCTACATCCATATTTTCATTCCTTTCTCTAGCAAGCCTCTGTTATTTGGTTACTTCCTTCTGTTTCTGAAGCATTCTATATTCACGACCTTTATGCTGCTGACCTTTCACTTAGCTTTAGACATCAAGTTCTCTACTTGATGTCTTTTGATCAAAGACACTATTTTTTGCCTTACAATTAGCTGCGGCAACTACTATTACCTGGCTTTTAGTCTTAAAATTATTCAATAAATAAACCAATGTAGACACTGTTGGGTTATTCTCACAAAGCAACACATAACGAATGGCATGCCATTACTCTCATTTCAGTTATCCTTTCCTTTGGGTAAATGGTATCCTATTTACCAAGGATCAATTTGTTTTTCAAATGAATTGCTTTAGGATGTAAATATTATAACTAAGTAATTGATCCAGGAAATGAAGGCATGATACTGTATTTTAATCAACTGTCATTATCAGGCAGTGAAATATGAAAAAACAAGCATAATTCTTTTCCATCCAAGTATGTAATTTTTGAAATGAAATGACCATTGCTTCATATCAATTTGTTTTGTTTTCTTCGTGAGAAAGCAAGAGTGAGAAATGCCAAAATACAGAAGAGCAGTGAAACAGCTTGAATAAGGAAGGCCAAACGCTGCTAAGAAAATTTGGGATTAGAAAGAAAATCAAATGCATTAAATGCCTAATCCTGGTGAGGCATTGTTCCGGTTCCATTTAAGAGCTCTATTTTACAGATAAGAAAGTTGAAATTCAGATTATTTAATGTTTTGCCTTCAATCTTCCAAAAATTACCACAGAGTTGGATGTAAAAACTCAAGCATTTATGCTTCCAATAAAAATCTCTTCTACAACAAGTAGAAAATTTGGTAGCATTTGGAATAGTAATTGTTTTTCCTTTTTTAACCAGGGATTGAACTCATGACCTCATGCTTGCCAGGCACGTACTTATGCCACTGCTGATATTCAGCATATATTGTTCAAGTGGTAAGAGAAAAAGTGAGAGAGATGCAGATGGAGAGATAGAAGTGGAGCAGGAAATATTACCTATAATACCAGAAAATAATATTTATTAAGAGGAAAATATTAGACTAAATCAAAAGGCCTACATAATTGCAAATCATTTTTCCCATCCATAACCTTTCAGTAGATGCTTAGGAAGTTAAGACATGTATACATAAAAGGACAAATAAACAGACAAGCAACTGAGAAAGAAATGTCATAAACTCTGCCTTGTAGGTCCATAGCCAAATGTCTATCTTAATCAGCTAGAAAGAACTTCAATGAGGATTTCTCTCTCCTGTTAACTTGATGGCAAATGCTGTATGAGGTTGTTTTTCATCACTTGGACAAAATGTGTGACACACACAAATTGAAGAGGGAGAAGTTTACTTGGGTCATTGTTCCAGTAGGTGCAGTCCATGACAGGCTGTCATCAAGGTAGAACAGCATGGTGGAAGAGCATGAAAGAAGAAATGTGCTTAACCATGGAAGCCTGGAAGCAGAGAGTGAGAGAAGAGAGAAGCAATGAAACAGAATATATTCACACAGGTCACAACTGCAGTGACCCATCACCAAATAGGCCTACCTCACAACAAAACATTCAACCATGAATAAGGCAATGGATCAACCGACTAATAAATATAGTGCACCATGATCCAATAACTTTCCAAAAACCCCACTTCTGAACATGGAGACTTTGGGGGGCATTTTATATTCAAATCATGACAAGAATGGACAATGTTCTGTTTTGTTGTCCTTTTGTAGTTCTCTGTTTCATGGTCTCCTCCTATAACTGATCCTCCACACATTGTCCAGTGGCTACCTTAAAAATATAGATCTCACTGTGAGACTGCATAGCATAGCAGTTTAAAGAATCTTTAATTTTTCTAAATAAAGACTTTGTTCTTCACATTTACAGGTTTTTACCTTTCCCTTTATTAATCAAGTTACTGCTGCTTTATTTTTTTAAAAAAGGAAAAATTATCCCATGATGATCCAAAAAGATCTATGTACATTGGCCTCAAAATTATTCAAAATTTTAGGCTGCACACTCCAGAGGTTCTGAACTTCTCCCAGCCAGAGGCAAGGTTCTGGTGGTGCCACACTCAGGGTCATGCCCTGACCAACTAACTGGGTCCTAAAGGTTCTGAACTCTATCCAGTCAAGCGTAAGGCCCTGGCACCACACTCCAGGGGTGCATCCTTGCTAGCTGCACAGAGGATCCAAACTGTGTCCAGCCCAGTGACTCAGCACAATCCATCAGGGGAATGCCCAGCGGCCTTACTGGTCACAGAGGTACAGTGCCCAGCCTATCCCAGAACCTCAGAGCTGCCCATCAGGGAGCAATGATGAGTCTTGGAGAATTTGAGCTCCATCCATCAGAGAACAAGGCCTCAGCTCCAAAGTTCAGTAGTGCAGCCCAGCTAGCCATACAGCAGATCCTAGAGGTTCCAAACTGTGCCCAGCCAGGAGTAAGGCCTCGACACCATGTGCTGGGGATGTTCTCTGGTTAGCTGCATACTCCAGAGGCTCTGAACTCTTCCCAGCCAGACATAAGGCCCAGGCAGTGCCACACTCAGGGTCATGCTCTGCCTAGTCGCCTGTGTCCCCAGAGGTTTTGAATTCTACCCAACCAGTTGTTTGGCCATGACAACACACTGGGGGTGTGTTGCTACTAGCCATTTAGGTGCCAGAGGTTCTCAAGTCCACTCAACTAAGTTCCAGTTCCCAGCAACACACTCCTGGAGTGAGTCCCTGCTAACAGCAACAGGATCCAACCTCTGCCCAGCCCAGGATCCCAGAGAAACTAAGGGAAGTACATCAAGGGAACACCTGGCCAGTCACATAGGTCACAAATTACAAGGATCCAGTGCTGCAGGTCAGGAGTGCACCCCAAATAGCCACGGGGGTATCAGAGGATTGAAGCTCTGCTCAGTGCAGTGTTCCAGTGCAATCCATCAGCAGGGTGCCTGGCCAGCCACATAGGTTCCAGAGGAAAATGACAAAACAAAAGAGCAAGAGGCAGTCTCAGTCCTGCAGCCCACTGAGAACAAACCTGAGAGACACTGAAATGGAAGACACTGGAAATTGCACAACTGAACTTTCTGAAATGATAGCAACTGAAGTAAAGAAACAACTCCATGAATTTATAGAGGAAATCAGGTTAGAAAAAATGTAAAAAATGAAATGACCAATATTATGAATGAAATTCTGTGTGTATCTAAAAATTGAGACAAAAAAATAGATGAACATAAGGAAAAGATGGAAACCATGAATGACCAATATAAGATAGAATTAAAATGCATGAAACAGATTTAAAGGGATGTTTAATAAATTTAAAATTCCATGAAAGCTGGCAAAACTGTTTGAATGAAATCGAAGATAGACTCTCGGGCCTTGAAGACAGGATAGAAGATTATGACCACAAAAGAAAAGATCTCTTAAAAATAACAAGGAACCAGGAAACAACAATTCAACAGCTGCAAGATGATACAAAGAGAAACAATATAGGACTGATAGATGTCAATGAAAAAGCAGGTGTCAACACAAATGACCTGCAAAGACTATTTGCAGAAATAGAAAAAGAAAAATTTCCAAACATGGGAAGAGAATGTGATATACAGATAAGCAAGGGACAGAGAACTCCAGTTAACCATCACCAAAATAAATCTTCACCCAGACATATAATAATTAGGATATCAGAAATTCAGCACAAGAACAGAATACTAAAATCTGTCAGAGAAAAGAAACAGATTATTTATGAATGAAAGCCTGAAAGAATCATGGCAGACTACTCAATACAAACCTTCAAGTCAAAAGAGCTTGGAGTGAAGTATTTCAGGTCCTGAAAGAAAACTACTTTCAAGCCAGATTGATGTATTCTGCAAAACTACTTTTGAAAATAGAGAAATAAGATACTTCATGACAGAGAAGAACTGAAGAAGTTCATGGCCACCAAATCAACACTACAAAGAGTACTGAAAGACATTCTAGAAAGAAACAAAGATAACTACAATTCCAAGAACAACAACAAAAGGAGACCACTAGGCAGTTCAAACAATTAAACATTAAAAGCAGGAAACCAATAACAGAAGATACATGACAGTGGTAAGTCACTACTTAACAGTTATGTCCACCAATGTAAATGGCATCAACTCACAAATGAATAGAAACAGACTGAAGAGTGGATTAAGAAGCAAAATCCAACAATATACTCTGCACAAGAAACACATTTAACTTGAATGTCAATTAATATATTAAAAATCAAAGGATGGAAAAACAACACTCCATGCAACAAGAACCCAGAAAAAAAGCAGGTGTAGCTATTTTGTTTGCTGACAGATGAACTTCGAGAATGATAAAAAGAGATAAAGAAGGTCACTCATAGTTGTTAGGGGAAAAATTCAAGAGGAAGAGATTATATTCATAAATATATATGTACCAAATATGTGAGCACTCAACTATGTAAGACAAATTTTAATAGACATGAAAAACCAAATAAATAATAATACAGTTATAACAGAGGGTCTTAACTCCCCATTGTCACAAAGAGACAGAGAAACCAAACAAAAAATCAGTAAAGACAAAACAGAACGAAATCAAACTTGTGAAAAAATGGACCTAGTGAATGTGTGCAGAGTAGAGCATTCCATCCAACAACATCAGAATACATATTCTTCTCAGATGCACATGGGTCGTTCTCTAAAATATATACTAACTCACAGGACATGCTTAATTAAATGCAAAGGAACTGAAATAATTCCATGCATATGATCTGATCATCATGCAATAATATTGGAATTAATGATAAAAAACCCCACAAGAATCCCATAAACACGTGAAAAGTAAATAACACTGTCCTTAAAAACCAGTGGGTCACAGAAGAAATTAAAGAAGAAATTGAACAGTATCTACAATGGAACAAAATGCAAATACAAATTACCAGAACTATGGCACAAAAGGAAAGCATTCCTCAGAGGGAAATTTATAGCACTAAACTCCTATATTAAGAAAATAGAGAGAACCTACTTAACTTAATGCTGCACTTCAAAATTCTGGAAAAAAGAAGAGTAAGCCAAGCCTAAAGTCAAAAGAAGGGAGGAACTTATAAAGATTAGAGCAGAAATTAATGCAACTGAAACTAAGAAAACAATACAAAGAATTAAAGGCTCAAAGAGTTGATTCCTTGAAAGAATAAATAAAATTGATAAACCCATGGCCAGCCTTATCAAAAAGAGGAAAGAAAAAACTCAAATCCATGTGATAAGAAATGAAAAAGGTGAAATCATTACAGACCTTTCAGAAATATGAAAGATCATCAATACCTACTTCAAAAAACTTTACTCTCATAGATTTGATAACACAGAAGAAATGGACACATTCCTAGAAACATTAATTACCAAAGCTGAATCAAGAAGATGTAAAACTGCTGAGTAACTCAATTTCAGTTAATGAAACTGAAAATGAAATTAGAACCCCACCAACAAAGAAAAGCCCAGGTCCTAATGGATTCACTGCAGAATTCTATAAGACATTTAGGGAAGATTTAATTTCAACAGTCATCAAACTCTTCAATGAAATTAAAAGAGAAGCAATTCTCTCTAACTCAGTTCTGGAAGCAAGTATTAACCTAATACCAAAACCAGAGAAAAACCCAACCAAAAAAGAAAATTACAGGCCAATCTCTCTAATGAACACAGATGCAAAAATCCTCAATCAAATACTGCCAAACAGAATGCAACAAGTCATCAGGAAGATTATGCATCATGATCAAGTGGGATTCATCCCAAGAATACAGGGATAGTTCAATGTACATAAATCAATAAACGTAATATACCAAATCAATAGAGCCAAGGACAAGAACCATATGGTCATCTCAACAGATGCAGAAAAAGCTTTTAACAAAACCTAACACTCATTCATGATAAAAAAAAGCCATTCAGAAAACTGAAATAGATGGTTTTTATCTCACTCTGATAAAAAGCCATGTATGATAAATCCACAGCCAACATTTTACTAAATGGACAAAAACTGAAAACTTTCAACCTAAATTCAGGAACAAGATAAGTATCTCCATTATCACCACTCTTATTCAATAAATTTCTAGAAACATTTGCCAGAGCAAATAGACAAGAAAGAGAAATAAAAGGAATGATAGAAAATAAAGAAGTTACATTATCATTATTTTCAGATGATATTAAACTATATTAAAAAACCCCAAAGTTCCATTGCAAGTCTTCTAGACATAACAACTAAATTCAGTAATGTAGTTGGATACAAAGTCAACACACAAAAATCAAAGCATTTTGTACACAAACAACAAACTCACTGAGAGAGAAATAAGGGAAATCACACCTTTCACTATAGCATCCAAAAAATGAAATACTTAGGAATCAATCTAACAAAGGAAGTAAAATATCTATATACAATGAAAACTACATTACTCTGAAAAGGGAAATTGAAGAGCATTTCAGAAAATAGACATTAATGGTCATTTGGGAAGCATAAATTAAAACAACACTGACAGTCCATCTCATCCCAGAAAGAAGGGTCAAAATCAAGAAATCAACCAACAACAAATGCTGGAGGGACTGTGGAGGGGAAAAGAACTCTTTTTCACTCTTAGAGTGTAGACTGGTGAAACCACTGTGGAAATCAACGAGGATTGTCCTCAAAAAGCTGGGACTGGAGATTCCATTTGACCCACATATCCCACTTCTGCACAATTCCCCAGAAGAATTGAAGATATCATATCTCACTGATACACATGCACCCATGTTTATAGCAGCACAATTTGTAATAGCCAAATCTTGGAAATAGTCCAAGTGCCCCTCAATCAAGGAGTGGATAAAAAAGATGTGATATTTTTAAACAGTGTAGTACTACTCACCTATAAAGAAAGATTTCATCTAGACTTTTATAAGTAAATGGACACAACTTGAGACCGTACTCATAAGTGAAGTAAATCAAACTCACATGAGTAGATACCATATTGTTTCCCTAGGGTAAGAAACTAAAAAACTATATATGTTCCAAAATGTACAATAAATACTGTGTAAGGATAAGAAACTGTTCAATGAGGAAAAGTAATTGGCATAAAGGAAAGGAGGAAAGAAGGAAGAGAAAAAGAAAAAGATATAAATGTGTGTGTATAACAGCTAAAATGATTACAGTACTAATTGTATTTGTTATTGGAAAAGAAAAGTCAAAATTCACACGTTTACATCAGTTTTACATGTTTATATCTGTTAACCTAAACAATGCTCTTAAAGATAACAATATGCAATATTATAACCATTATCAGATTTCTATCATTTTTTTGTAAACCTATACTGTTATTGTATTTGGTTTCTGGTTGTTTGTTTGTCAGTACTGCTTTTGGTTGTCATTTTTTGTGTCTTTTTAATTATAAATAAAAAATTATTCAAAATTTGAATGTATATTCATACATAAATTTCTGAGCCATGTCAAATTTATCTATGAATGTATTTAGCTGTACTTTATGAGTGTTTTTTTTAAAAATAGATATGTAAGATGATATCAAAGAATTATAGAAATAATGCTCCCTAAAAATATTATTCATTTCAAGCTAAGAGTCTCAGCAGGAAAATGTCCTTCTATTAAAAGCCAGGGTTTTAAAAAAAATGAAGGTTATTTTAAAGGTGGAAGCTGTACTGCTTAAAAATCATTAAAAAAAGCAGTCCTATCTGACAATTTTCAATATGGTGTGTAATACAGACACAGAGTTTCGATTCCCTCTCTGGAGAAGGAATGCAGGATTGTGACGTTTCTGAAATTGTAAACCTGAATACAGGTTGAGGGGAATCGTTAGAGTCTGAGCAGATAAGCCAAGGTATGCTTTATGAATGCTGAAAATGAAAGGTTTGCTTTGAGAGACATACATAGGTTTCCCTCCTGGCCACCCTGCATCCGGCCCTTCCTAAAAGAGTCTTCCTTGGAAAATAAAGTCAGTGAATTTTTTTTTCCAATGGACCCACAAAGCAGGAACAGATGTGACATGGGTAACCTCTACTTTGTGCATACCTCAGAGAAAAATGACACGGACTGAGGCAAAGGATCTGGATCCAGGTCAGAGAGAAGGACAATGGGGGTTTAGGCCTTTAATGACATGGTTCACCTGAGCTCACTCTTTTGTGCTTGGGTAAGGGGTGCAGGTGGGAAAGGGGGAGCTGTGTTTATTTATTGCAAGCTCAAATGTAGGATTTGCAAAAGTCTAGCATTCTCCTTAGCTCTATGCAATCAATTTTTCCCACATCAGAATACCTATACTACTGTATTTCACTGTTAGTGCATTGGGAAAGTGATTCAATAAAATGCTCGTGGAATAAATGTTAGAGTCAAATACCATGAATTCTGGCCCTGCCACATAAAAGCATAATTTTTAAAAACTCACCCCTATGCCTCAGTTTCCTTCTTTGTTATATTGGCAATGATAATGATGTCACCTAACTACTCAGTTTATTTTTTCTTCTGAAATTTTCAGATACTACATGAGAAGCCTTGGGAGCAACACTCAACACATAAGAAGGGTTCAAGTTATATTATTTATTATACTTATCCAGAATCACTTATACTATGTTTTATATTTATTGGGGTCAATTTCATGTTTTCCTTATAAGAAAGCAAACTAAATTCACTCATCATTTAGATTCCATGCTCTCCAAAACAGGAAGCTCAGATGTGTAGTTTGCTGATTTCTGTGCTATAAAGGCATCCATCATGGTTGTTCTGGTGCTATCACCATAACATCAGCAGGCTTACAAAGTTCCTAAAAGTCTAACAGTGGTCTCCCATGTGCCAGTATAAGCCTGCTTCATGACACTGCTGAAGGCATGTGCAAGGGTAAGTTATGAAAGAATAAACATTTGTATAAATACATGAAGAAATTAACATTTCACATCAGGGAAGGTTAACGGTTAATGAGTAATTGCATACCACTATTTATTGGGCCTTGCAATTCTTCTGTCTGTCCATACCAGGGGAAATATTTACTGAAAATTTCTACCACACACGTGTCCTTTGTGTTTTCATGGGGACAAGATCCAAAAATTCTTGATCGAAGAATCTTGGGTGCTGTCATTATAGTTTTTTGTGAAAAGTCATAATGTATATTGGTTTCTTAGTTACTTTTTACTAGTTGCTGAGACAAAATACCTGATGCCCAAAGTTGGGAAAGGAAAGGTTTATTTCTCACAGTTTTTGGAGGTTTTAGTCCATACTTAGTTGGCTCCAAGGCAGGGTGGCATGGCGGCAGTTTATGGCAACTGCAAACAGCATGGCAGAAACCGGCAAGAGAGAGACACACCTTCTTCCTGCCATTACATAACATCCTGGCTCCACCCCCTGGGAGGGTGTAGCACTGACATCACCAATCCAAGCACTAGACAATGAACCAATCACAAATGCACAATGCAAATACATGAGGCCTGTGGGCCACCTACATAAACCATGACATTCCACCCCTGGCCCCCAGAGACTCATGTATTACCTTTATATAAGAGACATTTAGTCCATCTCCAAGAGCTGCCAAAGTTCTAACATTTTTAGCATTGCTGAGAAGTCTAGGTCCTAAGTCTCCTCCAATATCTATGGCAAACTCTTAACTGTAACCCCCTGTACAAATGAAACAAAGTTAAACATTTCTGAAATGCAAAGGCACAAAATAAACATTACCATTCCAAAAGTTACAAATGGGGGAATATAAATAGTATTGGAAACAGAGCAAGTCTAACATCCAGCAGGGTGAACATTAAGTTTTAGAGTTTTATGCTCAGCATTTGAAGCAATCTGGTTGCAAGCTCCAAAAGGCTTGGGTGATTTCACCCCCACGGCACTTTTAGGGATTTTAGCTCCCGCAGCTTTTGTCTTAAACCTTTTCTGCTCAGTTTTTGCAGCTTTTCTTGGATGATCCACGTTTTTGGCTTTTTTAAACTTTTGGGGTCTCCACTGCACCTTTGTCTTTACCCTTACATCTTTACAAATTGCCCTCTCAGGGGCACACTGCTTGGCCTCCCAGGCCCTTCGCAATTGAGGTGGAAGCCTTCTTACCCTCAGAATTTGAGCATTTTTTTGCACCTAAAATCAGCACCATGTGGATGCCGCCAAGGTCTGCTGACAGCTGGAGCAGTAGTCAGGCTTTTTTTTTCTTGGCTATAGGGGTCGATTGCCTAGATCTCTGGACTCTTATGAACCCGATTGTGAAGAAAAGCTTTTTTATATTGCCGCCATTTTGGAACCTCATGTGGCCTCCCGTGCCATTTTGGAGCATGGTGCTCTGAAGGTTTTTTATATGAGAAAATTTTTTACTTTTGCAGTTTTGGGGCTGCAAAGGGTGGAGATCCGCTGTTTTTTGGGATGCCTTCTGGTCATCTTGTTTATCTCTCTGTTTTTTTTTCAGCAATCAAAGTCTCAGCACTATCTTTACAATCCACAGCTTTACTGGAGTTTTTCTTCTGGCCAAACTCACAGTGTTTTAAATTATCCTGCTGGGCTCTTTGCTCCTGATTTGCAACATAGATCTGGGTAAAGCCCCCAACAATAGCCATGCCACAGCCTCAACGTTTGACTGCCTTGAAATTTTTTTTTGCCAGATTAATCAGTCCATTACCTTTAATCTCAGTCTCAGGCAAAGTCTCTGGGTATGAGCAAAATGCAGACAAGCTTTCTGCCAAGCCATAACACACATCACAGGGAGTCTAACAACCAATGCTGTCCTTTTTCCCAGCAGAAACCTCCCAAGCCTGGTCTTTACCATTAGGCTTTCTATCAGCCTTTTGGTCTCCTCAACTCTGAACAGAATATTCTCTATAGAACAACCTAAGCTGCTCCAGCTCTATGCATCCAGGCAACAAGTCCAAACCTTTTTAAAACTCTGCTCACAAGCCATTTTTAAAGCCTCTCAAAAAACATGGTCAGGTATAGTCACAGCAATGATCCCACTCTCGGTACCAAATTCTGTGTTAGTTATTTTTTACTAGTCGCTGAGACAAAATACCTGATGCCCAAAGTTGGGAAAGGAAAGGTTTATTTCTTACAGTTTTTGAAGGTTTTAGTCCATACTTAGTTGGCTCCAAGGCAGGGTGGCATGGCGGCAGTTTATGGCAGCTGCAAACAGCATGGCAGAAACTGGCAAGAGAGAGACACACCTTCTTCCTGCCATTACGTAACATCCTGGCTCCACCCCCTGGGAGGGTGTAGCACTGACACCACCAATCCAAGCACTAGACAATGAACCAATCACAAGTGCACAATGCAAATATATGAGGCCTGGGGACCACCTACATAAACCATGACAATTGGTAAGTTAAAGGCCTGGCTAAATCTTAAAGTGAATATATATATATTTAAACTTTCTCAGAACATTTGATTACTAAATTTATTTTGGCTTGGTAACTAGTACCATCATGAAAAATTAGTATCTCTGCAGGGCATATACAGGAAAGCATTGACAGAGCTACTTTTTTAATTATATGGAAAAAGTAAATGTCTTCTTTAATTTTGGGAAGCCATATTTTGAAAACTTGGAACAACATACACATATATCTTGTATATTCATCAAAAGAAAACAAAATAAGTATAACAATAGCTATGGAACTATCTGCTAAGAGCTTCCAATACACAAATCTCAAAGTGGACAATTTGTTCCCACTGTACAGATGTATTGAAAACTTGTAATTAAACTACTGTCACACTGTTGATCACAAGTCAAATGCAGAACTTCCTGTCTTCACAGCTAGCATTCTTTCTTCTGTATTTCATCTGAGATGTTATTGTAAAATTATGATCATCAGTTTCAGCTTAGGCTTTCACACTGCAAAATAATTTTAGTGTTATAAAGAACAATACAAAAATTATCAGCAGTACATTCCTGAACATAACATTACCTAAATTTTAATTTTATATCCTTCTAACTTCCTTTTAATAAAAAAAATCCAAAAACAATACAAGAAGAAACAAAAATCAAGAAAATAGAAAAACAGAAGCTTCTATTTCTGTACTCATGCTCTGATCTTTTGTTGACTTTTTAAATTACTCACTTTATCTGCCTTCATCTTATACTTCTCTAGTATCTTTGACAGTGACTTTCAGCATGGATAACTCATTCCTTATAAGCAAATTAGAAGGATCTTTTTCTTCTTATTCCTTTATCCCTAATCTTATCCAGTTCTTTCTTCTTCAGCTTCCCAACCTTATCTCCAACAGCTGTATATGTATCTTCACTTCTTAGCCACTTTTCAAAACTCTCCAGTTAGGCATCTCCCATCATTCCAGTTAAAATCAACAAGAGCATCAGTACTTTTAATGTGAATCCTTGGCAACTTTCAATTTTATATTTAATTAACCACTCATTTCTTCTTGAAGTATGCCATGCCTATTACTTTGTTGACAACTCACTTTGTTTTTCTTCTACTTCGGTAGTTATTTTATCTCAACCCCAATGGAAGGGAGGCTTCATTTCCTTTGCCTTTTCTCAAAATTCTGGTTCTACTCAAAGATAAATTCCAACTCCATCTCAGCAGTCCAGCCACTTCAGTGATCTCACCTCTTATCACAGAGTCAATTACAGTTTTTTTTTTAACCACAATCACTCTGGATTTATATTCAGTCTACGTAAGTCTTCAAAGTAACATCCAAATTCTTAGATGGAATTTCAACTTGAAGGATCTTAAAGTATGTTAAACTTTAAATTACTAATAATTCTTATCCTCAATATGTTCCTCTAACTTGTTCCTTTTGGAAAGTAAATTTCACTCAAGCTTTTATCTCCAATGAACTAATGAGTGAATGAACAGCAATTTTCAACTTTCCTCTCTTGTATAAGACTTAATCCATCAAAATGCCTATGATTCATCTGCCTAATATTTACAAAATTCATCCATTTCTTTTCAACATTCTATCATCCAGATTTTTTTCTGCTTATATGTCTGTAGAATCTTCCTAGGCAGGCTTTCAGACTGTATTCATATTTCTTTACAATCTACTCCTTTAGATATATATTTCTAAAGTTAAAGTCTCATTCTTTTAATTTTATTAAATGTTTTTCAATAGTTTATTTCTACTCTCCATGTACACTACACATCTTGAAGTGGTTCCAAAATTTTCAATGGGTAAAAGCCATTTTATTCCTTAATAATTCTATACATACCTCCAGTACACACACACACACACACACACACACACACACACACACACAAGAGGAGAGAGAGAGAGAGAGAGAGAGAGAGAGAGAGAGAGAGAGAGAGCCTTCAGTTATCCCAATTCTCATTCATTCCCCCTGTTTCAACCTAAAATCCATTCCTGAGGAAAACCTTCCCTCCTCCAGTTTCTAAGGTCTGCATTCCAAGTGTTCTCAAATATCCCTGAACATAGGGTAACTAGCATAACATTCACCAACCATTTTTGTAAAATCATATGCTCCTTCCTCAAAATGCTTGAGTTCTAGTTTTTTGGAAAAGTGTGTGAAACCCAAAAATGTTTGTGTAGACTATTTCCTATAAGAAATAATAGTTAAGTAATGAGTTGCAGGATTTCTAACTGCATGCCATAAATGATACATGTATATCTAATGGATGGTCATATTACTTAAATAGTCCGTATGCATATAATTTGCATTATATACAGTGATGTCAAAAAAGGACAGAATTCTGGTTACAATGGCAAGCTAACATATGTGTTTTACTGGGTTTCCTTCTAAATCACCATGAAAATGATAATAATTGAATTAAAATGTATAAATTCATGAAGATGAAGAAAACCAGAAGCAAAATGAACTGGAAAGAAGGCATCAACAAATTTTTAAAAGATGGAAAGCAGATGAGTAAGTAGTAACTGATCTAACAGACTGGAAAATCCTGAAACCCAAGTGCCTTTCAAAGTAATTCCAATAAAAAAACCTCAGCTAATTTGCATCACAGAATCTTGGAAAGGTGAAGTCAGTTGAAGTAGTAGGCACTTTGGAAGATCTAGAGCTACAATACACACTGCTAATGAATCTGAACAAGGAGTAGGACTCCTGGATGGTCATAACACTCTGTGTAGTTAAGTGCTGCTACAGTCTGACACTGATAGAAAGCAAGAATTAAAATTTTCTGTGGAGATGCTGAATAAGAACTGCTTAAAATAGGAAAATCTGTCAACAAATGGCTAAAATGATGTGCCATTTTGAAATTAAGGATAATTAAAGAATATTCGAATAATGGCTATACTCTGCCCACCTTCATTTTCTGGAAAACTAAAATGCAAACAGGAGATAGAAGGGTTGAGGATGACTTTCTTTCTGGGGACATTGACTAGACCAAAGGAATAAACACAAAGACTTACATGTAAGCATCCCAGTCAAACAACTGGATCATGACTGCAACACCATACAGAGAGTAATCCAGCAGTTAAGGAACACAGCATGCATTAGCTTGTCTTGCTTTACTCTTACATATAATTGGATGGTTATGTGTCCCAAGGCATCTGAGCCCAGGCTCAAACTTCAAACCAAATATGTAAATCTATGATCTAGGATTTATAATAATTGTATAAAATTATTACAACTATAAAACAAGAATGTGAAAAATAGATGCTATAAGGAAGAATAACCTGAGAACTAAAAAGCCTTTTAAAATTAAAACTGTGATTGCCACTCAAAACTATTTTTTGAATTGACTTAATAATAATATGGAGGACATACATTAGAAGATAGACAATAGATAAAAATGCAAGCCACCTGAGAGAAAGGTGTCACAATATTAGAGAAAAAACTAGAAAGCTAAGAAATAATAGCAAGAGAGAAAGTAAAGAATAGAGAAAATGAGATAATTTTGTATGTGAATTATATAAATATGAACAAAAGAACAAGGCATGATAGCACACACTTCTAATCCCAGCATATGGGAAACTAAAGCTGCAGGACTGCAAGTTCAAGTACTATGTGGGCAACCTGATGAGACCCTGTCACAAAGCAAAACAATGAAAAGGGTGGGAATATAATCCTGTCATAGTGTGGTAGAATGCCCTTTTTACAATTCTCAGCTTTGTCTATCTATCTATCTATCTATCTATCTAGTAATTATCATGATTAAATTTCTCAACATGGAAACACAAAAGGTACTGAGAAGACCACAAGAATTTTCAGAGAGCAAGGAGGAGGGATGTCATATACAAAATATTAATCAGAATGTCACCACTGGTTTTAACACAACTTATTTATTTATTTATTTTTTTTTTTTTTGGAGACAGAGTTTCACTATGCACTTCAGGCTTGTTGTGACTCACTTTGTATCCCAGGCTGGCCTTGAACTTGCAGGGATCCTCTTGCTTCAGTCTCCCAAGTGTTGGAATTACATGAGTAATCCCCATTACAGTATTAACACAACTCTTAACACAAGAAAAGAATGGAACAAGGTCTTCACCATTGTAAAGGATAGGATTTGTAACATCTATTTTGAGGATCTCATTTAAAGGTGAAGGCAAAATAAGGATAGTGTGATATTTTGAAGGTTACAAAGGATGATCATGTATTCTAATAATTTGACAAACTATAATATAAACAATTAAAGTATAATATTCAATAAATAGTGATTTCTTTTCTGGAAAGAAAACAAGATGGTTCCTTGTGAACCATCTTGGTGAAGGAAAATTTTATGAAAAAACTGTTTACAATAGTTGTGAAGTAATTAAACTGGAGTGTGAGAATGTAGTCCCTGGGAGAGATGTTTCCAAATATATGATAGACTGCAAGATGATACATGAATGGACAGATAAATGACAGACAGGCAGATAGATAATGTTTTTAACTAAAAGTAATAAAAGCTTTAATAAAAGCTGGAAGGCTTAAGAATTACATAACTGAATAAATGCATTAGCCAGGCAATTTAAGACCCAATACAAAGAGAAGAAATAATGATGCTCTATTTCATGGTTCATATTTGGAAATATTTATATAGTCTCATCATAGAAAGACTAAAACTTGATTTAAATTTTAAAAGTGTGATAGAACTATCCTAAAACGTTTTTGTGTTTTTGTGCTCGTACAAAGAATGAACCTTGGAGCACATTTTAAGACAGCCACCAAATTTCTATCAGACATGGAAATAATTATCTTGCCAAAACAAGAATGTGATGTTATCAGGAAGAATCATGGGTAAAGTCAATGAACAATCTTCCAAATTAAATCTAATATGTACATGCAATTCAAACAAGTGGAGGTGAGTGCCCAAAATATTTTCAAAGTGTTTAAATTGTATGCTTCAGAGAACTGAAAATCCGTGGTAAGAAGACACAAAAAAACCAAAACAAAACAAAACAATCTACTTTTTGCTCAAAGTCTTATCATACCATATGACTTTTTAAAAGAAGTTTTATATATTACTTCAATACACTATTGCTATTGAAGTGGGAAGAAAAGGGGCAGGGCATACAGATAGGAAGCAACGATTCTATTTTGTTTTTTTTTTTCAAATTGGGAGCTGAGCTCATAGACGTTAGTTGTTTTATCCAGCTTTACCACATACATTCAGTTTAAAAATATTATTTCTTATTCATCAAATGCCAAGAAACACTTCAATACCTAGTACTGCACGCAAGATGAAAATATAGAAAGAAAAACTTGAAAGCAAGACACCACATATATATCAAAGAAATTTTGAAATTTTTGAAATGGAACCAGACTCACAACTATAGTCACAATTACTAACAAAGCTGAGGCAGGATGATCTGTTTAGCCTATGAGGTCAAGATCATCCAGGGCAACTTAGTAAGATCTTATCTTAAAAACTTTTTTTAAAAAACCCACCAAATATTTTTGGAAATAGGAAATGTATTTCCCTAAGCATCTGTAAATTTTAGACTGAAACCTCCAACATGTTCCATTTTCTTGAATTAAAAAAAAATACATAGGTTCTGGGGAAGATGGTGAATCAGTAAGCAGCAAAATAGGGAGGCTGTCTGAGAGATACATCTCAGGTGCTATAATAAAACATCCTGGAGAAGTCTAGATGGAGGGTGTTGGAGTCATGAGTTGTGCAGAGAACAATTAGAATAAGGACATGGAGTTTATAATATTATTTTTATGATGGTCACCCATAGTTAACACAAGAAAATGCAAGAAATCTATCCACAACACCAAAGACATAGAATATTTAGCCAAGGGCCTAAATCCCACAGCATTGTCACACATGAGACCAGATAAAGACCCAGAGCTCTTGACAATGCCTCCCATGAGTCCAACTGGGACTCACGGGAAGCCCACGAGAAGGACTCATGCCAGTCTCTTACGGATCCGTGTGGAGAAGGCCCAAAGGTCAGCAGTGGAAACTAGGAAGTCTATGCCAGCAGGATGAAGGAGCTGTGCTGATAGGTTGAGGGTTCTATGCTGGAGCCAAGAAGTCACACTCACAACAAACACCAGGGCTGTCCTGAAGAGCACCACAGCCATCCTCAGCAACACGGAGGCTCTGAGCTCCTCCAATGACAAGCATAGTCAAGTACATGCCAGGAAGCCAGTGTGATGAGTTCATCCTGGAGACCAAGAAGCACATGTCTTCCCCTCCAGAACCAGGAAGCAATGCTTGATGTGAGGACCAGAGTTTCTCCAGGAGAACCTAACGTCTCAAACAACAACATGTAGGAGAACCCCCAACACCTCAATGTCTCAATGCCATAACGCCTTAACATTCTCAATGCTCTCCTTTTCCACATCTCCATTTATGCTGGCAACCTTCCTCAGGTGAAACATCTCCGCTCATCACCACCCTGATGTAATCCAGCTGGCGTTAAGTGGACCACCAGTTCTCAATCCATAACAGAGGGAGATGGATCTTCTCAACCCAGGAAGAAACTAAAGGGAAAGAAAAACTAAATTAAAAAAAAAACAGAAAAGAAAACCATGGACAGAAGGCTGTAACCACACACACTCTCACTGGAACAGATCCCATTGTGTACAAAACACCGCTGGAATCCAAAGATGCACAGTTATGGTGAATTTAGGGTTTGGCAAGCCTGAGGGCCTCAGCAGGAGGAAGCAGTCATGGAGGGGAAAAGCAGAGCAGAAAGTAACACTCAGCTCAGAGATCTGTACCAGCTCACAGTGAGTGTGAGGAACTCAGTTCTCTTGCACAAGTGAGCGATTTGCTGGGTGACATTTTGGAGTCTGGCAGGACAAACCCAGAACCAGAACTGCAGTGGCTTCAGTTTGCCACTCCTAGTGTAGAGTATTGGTGAGAATTGCTTGAACTAAGTCTTGCCTCTGTGCAATCCAATAGCAACAGATGAGGTCTCTCTGACACTATACCCAACCAACCCTGTCTGCACAGCACACACTAACATGGTGAAGGACCCTCCCCTGCTTGTACTCCAGTGGTCATCAGCAGACTGGGGAAGGCAACAATCCCTAGCCAGCATGCTTCAGAGTAATCATGGCCAATACAGGAAATGCTGGGAACCCCCATTGTCCGCATGTCTGCAGGAAACCAGAAACATGACAAGAGAAAGAAACAAAAGGAAATCTCCAGTGCCCAACACAAACACTACTGGCCCAACGGAGGCAAACACAGAAGAGATGAGGGGGTTGCACACCTGTGGTGTTGAAAAAAGCAGCATCTGACTTAAAGAATTATCTTCATGACATTATAAAAGAACTAAAAACAGAAAGTCTAATACAAGTAAAGAAAGATATAAGAAAAATAATAAAAGAAATGCTGAGTACCTCTCAAGAAGACACAGATGGAAGAATGGAGGGGCATAGAAAAAGGAGACAAACTTTTGAAGAATATAAAAAAAATCTAGAATATATGAAACAGATTTAAAGAGACTACCAGGAAATTAAAAACTCCATTGAAAGCTGGCAAAACTGCTTGAAATAAACTAAAGATAGATTATCAAACCTGGAAGACAGGTTTGCAACCAAAGATAGGCTGCAGACTAAAGATAGTCTATCAAATTTTGAGGACAGGAGTGATTGCAAAAGGAAAGAGCTCTTAAAAATAACAAGGAACCAGGAAGTAGCAATGCAAAAACTAGAATATGACAAGAGAATCTATAACTTAAGAATAAAAAACATGAGTGAAGAAGCAGGGGTAAACACAAATGAAATACAAAGGCTATTTACAGAAATACTTAAAGAAAATTTCCCAAGCATAGGAAAAGGAAATGATATTTAGATATATGATGCATACAGAACTCCATGATATAACCAAAATAGATCTACACTCAGGCGTATAACAATCAAGATCCCAGAAATTCAATACAAGAACAGAATATTAAAAGCTTTCAGAGAAAGGAAACGGATCACCTGTAAAGGAAAACTTATCAGAATCACTACACAAACCATCAAAGCAAGAAGAGCTTGGAGTGAAGTATCCCAAGCCCTGAAAGAAAGTAACTTCCAATCCAGATTGATATACCCTGCAAAACTATCTCTCAAAATTAACAGATAAACAATATGCTTCCATGACAAAAAGGAACTGAAGGACATTCTAGAGAGAGAGAGAAAAAAAAAGATCATGGTTTCAAGAACAGCAACACAGGAGGCTTACTGAATGGGACAGACAGTGGAATGAAGGGGAAAAGTAGACAACCAACAGCAGAAAAATAGCATAGCAGAGATGAGACAGAGTAGATTTGCCATAATCGCTAACATGAATAAACTAATAAAAAGAAACAAAGGCAGAATGAATCAGAAGATAGGGTCTATCAAGATGCTCCATATAAAAAATATATTTAACCTGAAAAAAGGTTTATGGACTGAAAGTCAAAGATGAAAAAATAATGCACTATGTGACAGGAAACCAGAAAAAAGTGGGGGTAGCTCACCCATCAGCTGAAGATTGGTTGGAAAGACATAACTCTATTATACAATGGAGAACTCCTCATCTATAAGGAAGGAAAACCTTGAGGCTCTTGTAGGTAAATGGATACAACTTGAGGACAAGCACAGGGGTAAAAAGGTTCAGAATCACTTAGGTAAATAGCGGGTTGTCTCCCTAATCTAAAAACTAAAGGACTGATTGGGATACAACATGTACATTGTACCCTGGGAAAGTGAAACAGGAGGAATTGTCCTTATAGAGAAGGCAGAGGACATTGGTAATCTTGTATCGATTTGAAACCCATGTCGATTTCTTCCCTCTGTTTAGTATGGCTTTATTCTGTTCCAGTTTGTCTACTTGTACTAGATTTCAGGGCATAGACAGCTACTCCAAAGATAGCAGGATATAATATGGTAACCATTTTTAATTTCCTATTAACTTAATCTGAAACCCTGTATTGCTTTCATTGCCTGTTTTGACTGACTTTATTTGAATCTGTCTTGTCTGATTGCTGTCTTGTCCTGATTGGTTTTATTCAAATCTGTTATGTTTGATAGTATCAAACCTGAGAGTATAAGCAACTACTCTGAAGATAATAAGATTCACTATGATACCCATTCTGGTTTGACTATTACCCTCTTTTGAAGACCTATTATGTCTCCAATGTTTTGTTTTTATTGATTTTGTTCCCTACTGCTATGTTCAATTCTATTGTAGTGGATGATACGGGCAGTTCTATTGAAGATAACAGGAGACATCATGGTAACCATTGTATATCGCTTTGTATTGTGGTTTTAAATTATGTACTATATCCATCCTTTTACTTTAAGCGACCCCATTTTGCTTTCATTTGTCTCTTTTGGTTTTATTCTTTTCAAATTAAAATTAAAAAGTAAACAAATAAATCAGTAAAGTACAAAACCCTATGTGAAAACTTCATAGTTATCTTGTGTTTGAAGAAATGTACCATTTCTGATGGTGAGATATAAGACCATGAAGACCAGTGAGTGGGAAAGTAAAAACACTGCACAGTTTTCTGTGCTGCATTTCACATTTATCTATCCTGTTCTCAGACTCTCCTGAAGGGCAGTTTTGGGTTACAGATATTTTCATTCTGGAATTTCCTGATAAAAACAACAGAAAACTCATACCAACTTGGATCTAAACATTAGCTGCCTATTTTTTCTAATAGATCTAAAAATGAGCCAGGCCAATATTTAACTCTGTGCCACTTTCCTTGCTGTTTTTCCAGCACCCTGCAGCATGGGAGCTTCTTTCTTGGTCACTCCTACATAACCACTGCCTTTTCTCTGCCCTTATGAGAAATAAATAGTAATTTAATGAATTATTGAACTAATAGTCCTTTTGATAGTTTTGTGTTATTGATCAAACTGAAGTTTGACTTAGTATAATTTCGTGCATTAGAATTGTTTATTTCCCATCCTGTAAAATTATATAAAAACAAAAGATTACTTAGAGACAGAAGATTGCAGTTTAATTCCTAGCTCTTTCCTTTGTTAACTATCATTTTGAGTAACTTGCTAAAGCTCCCTGAGCTGAAATTCTCTCATCTATTAAATGATGATAAGATTGTCCTTATAGGATTGTTATGAGGAGGGGATAAGCCAATAGTTGTGCATTTTATCTATTATAAATATATAAATATCAGTTGTTCCTGTCACAGAAGTTCTTCTTTTCTGATATGCATTTTCTATGCATTGTACTGATTTTATTCTTCATTATTTCTTTTTCCAAATTGAATTTATCAGTGAGAAATTTAAATACAGTGCTAGATTGTATGGCTTTATGCTAAGAATTATTCAAATAGAGATTGTTACAAATATGTATCTGTCTCTGTGAATAAAAAGCCTCTTCAAAAAAGTGAATCATCTAGATTTTCCCTAAGGTACTATTTGTTCTGTCATTTTTCTCTGATGAATTTACAAAATTAATCAGTTCTATTATGTTAGTCATTAAGGTATTGTGGAACACTGAATCATCATTTTCTTATTTTTATTTATTCATTTTTTTCATTTTCGCATTTTTAAAATCACCTATATTTCAAGCAAGTAGATGTTGTATGAAATAACATAAAGAGTTCAATTAAATTAACCATTAAGAGAAAATCACTGTTGAATCTTAATTATTTTTTATCACATTTATATGTATATCATTGAAACCTCTTTCAGACTAGATAATGTCTTTGCAAATGTGACATAAGTTTGAATTTTTTCTTAATTATTTCTAGTAAAATGTTATTTAGTAGAATGAGCTCATGTTTTATGGTGACATACCCTGAATTCAAATCCTGACACAGTTACTTAATCTCACTAAGCATCATTTACTTTCCTTCTGTGGGCAAAAAGTAGAGGTGCTTATTAGGATTAAAGACACAGGACATGGGAAAATGCTTATCAGTATTCAGTTAATAATAGCAACTATTGTTCCATAGTCATATTTGAACACCTAGCACTCAGATGTCATTCTCAGACTATGCTTATATTTACATGCTAAAGTGGATGTGAAGAAAGTTGTAGATTCCATCTGGTTTGGCCTAAAACAAATTAAGCTGTCTTTGAGGGGGTAGCAGGTCCAGGAGAACAGAGAGGCTGGACTACATCTGGGTAGCGTGTTCTGTAGCTGTGTTGCACATGATGCAAAAGCCCCAGATGCTAGAACATCGCTAAGTGCTGAACATGTGTCACAGAGACAGAAACAAAACAGACAACAAAGACTGTCTGCTTGTCTTCTGCTTAACCACAATTGTGTTCAAAGGAAGGGGAAGTCTGCCTGATGGGATATCCTTCAGTTTTTTTAGAAAACTTCAGTAACTTTAGATATTAATGTTTGTCTTGAAAATCTGAGAAAGATTTTCTCAGATTTTTGGATGGCTGGTACTTTGGAGGATGGAGATTGTGAGTGGGTGAAAAGGAAAAGCAGCAAAAACTGAGAAGCCTTATGTTGTAAAGATCTGTGTACTCCCAGAGAAGCCACCCCCACCAAATTTTCAGTTAAGTGTAACAAACTTATCCAGAAAGGGGGGTAGTGATACTGCTGTTATTGTATGATTTCTAAAGCAGTGCAATGAAAAGAAAAGATGGTTAATACAATATCATATCACAAGGAAAAATGTCCACTAAGGAATCATATAAACGTTGGACAGAATAGGTCACTCTGGGGAGTTTGAAGCAATTTGATATATTTTCTGTAAGTTATAGGTGAGGGGCTTAGTGAATAGTGAAAGATTCCCAGCTAACCCATGAGTTAAATATATAAATCATAACTTTATTTTATAAAAAGTGTTGAGAATGGTTATTTACCCAAGATTATCCAGCTAAATATGTAGATGAAGCAACATTGGAACCTACACCCATCTCAAGAAGTAGAGTCCTTTGTTAACATGTGGACTCTATATGACTATTTTCTATATCATCTAATGGAGGATACTTAGCATACTCGTCAACTTCGTCATCACGAGACAAAGACACTATCTGGCATCCACAAGTTCAGAGGGAAGAGGTTTAATTTGGTGCACAATTTTATAGGTCTCGGCCCAGGTTTGGTGATTCTAAAGCAAGAAGGGCATGGCGGAAGGCTAGGGTGGAAGAAAGTTGTTCAACTCGTAACAGCTAGGAAGTAGAGAATGAGAGGAGAAATAGAAGACAAAAATATAATCTTCCAGGTAATGTCCCCAGGGACTATTACTCCAAGCAAGTCCCACCTTCTGATAGTACAAGAACTTATCAGTGGGTGAATCCACTAGTGAGCATGGCACCTCTTCCTTCTAGTCACTGAACATCATCCTCACCTGTGAACATAAGACTTTTGGAAGACATTCTAGCTCTGAAACCTTCTGCTTCTGGCTAATATCCATGTCATTGTGCAGAATGCACTGAGTCAATCCCTCAGGGTTTCCAGATTCTTAAGAATTTCAGCACTGTTACAAAGTCCAAGTCTAGAGTATTCTTGGAGACTCAAGGCAAACCATGATGCCCTGTAAAATTGAAAAAGAAAACAAGACACTTTCAACATAAAATATCGGAGGGTAAACATTTCCATTTCGGTATAGAAGAATGGGGAAATAGAAATCTGACCAAAGCAAGAGTGAAATTCAGTAGGGCAAGCATTAAATCATGAAGCTTAAAGTTCAACACCCTGGGCAAGTTGCGGTGCGATACGTGCTACAAAGGCATCCAGCGGCTGCTTCCCTGTGCTGCTGCTGTTGCAGTCCACGTGGACTCAGTGTGCTTCTGTTTGCTGCGTACAGCCTTCCTCGGCAGTCACAGATAAGCAGGTTCCAGTTGTGCACAGGTGACACAAGGGAAACCTGTATATTTGTATTTATAAAACTGTCCCTGGATGTTCTAAGTGGAATTCATGTTTGAAAGGTAGTCCACTGTCTTGCTCATACATGTATAGAAACCTGAGGGCCTGCATTAGAATGTCATCTGATAGAAAATGCACATAAAGACAAACTAAGGGGGCTTGCAACTCACTGAAATCAAATTAAAGCAATGATTTGAGTGAAGATACTTTTTTGGAGAGAAACTTTCTGGAAAGTCTAAGAACATTTCTACATTTTTTTTGTAGGTCCCAATTCTGTAAAGTGGGAAATACTATCCTTATTTTGTCAAACAGGAATCTGAGGCTGGGGGTAAGGAAATGATTGAACCAATACTGCGGAACTCTTAAATAGAAACCAGGTTTGCAATTCAGTTCTATTGCATTGAAAATCAAGGCTACATATTTGACAAACAAAACTTTCCTTTTCAATGTGCGTATGCATTACAGGAGCTGCTCTTAAGGTTGTAAAAACAGGGTCATTTTGTGCGTAATAAAAAGAATTTCTCTGGCTCTCACTCCCAGTTACTGTTGTGTAGTATCTAGTTCATCGCAATCTTGTCCAGGTAGCACTAAAGATTTTCCAGGAAGGGGGAACTGTGCTCACCTATTGCCTTTTCTGTTCCCAGTTTGAAACCATCTGAGCAAACTGAGAACTCACAGAGAGTAAAAGGCAGCTCTAATGGGACAGAATGTGAGTAAAATAAAAGCAGACCTTAAGACAGACAAGAAACTAAGACCAAACAGCAGCATTCTTTCTTGGGGAATGCATAGTAAAACTCATTTATAGTTAAGTTTTGCAGTTAAAAGTTCTTTTTTGGATTATAGTGGACAGTATAACAATGTCATAACAATATCAGTATATCTTTGATTTTTCACTTGTTGTCCAAGTCTGAATATCAAAATATCTTACTGCTATTAAAATAAAAATAATAACTTGCTTTCCCTTCTCTCTTCTCCTCTCTGATACAGAGGTATTGACATATCTAATAGCTAAGAGCCTTGGAGGAGCTTAGAGTGGGGGCATAGAACTAATATTGCACCCAACTGGAACACAGATGATTACTTGTATGAGAAGTGGACACAACCAGTGGGGAGTCCGGTGGGCAAGAGATAGAAAGAGGGCAGAAGATAAAGCTGCTATATTTGGGAGATTCCTAGAGAAAGCAAATAAGACATATGATTGAGCAAATGAGCAAATATTTGTAAAATAATGAAAACCAGTTTTCTTACTGCTGTGAAGATGATTTACAAACACAAAAAGGGAGAACTCTAGAAAGAACACTGAGATACTCTTTGAGAATATATCAGTGTGGATTGTTCTAGTTTTTTAATGCTCTATGATAAATAATCCCAAAGTGTGATTACACAGAGTAATTTCTTTTTCTGTTTACACTTTCTGCAGATCAGGGACCAGTGAGAAAAAATGGCACAGACTAACACTGGTCCATGAGGTCAGACCCTCAGCTGGGAAGACCTGATGACTGGGAAGACGTGATAGTAGGCAGCTGCAACCATCTGGAACCCTTAGGGAAGTTGATCTTGGATTGATAACTCAGGACTCTTCTGCAAAGTACTGAACAAGGTACACACTGCGTAAATTCTTCTGACCTGAATTATATAAATTTATAGAAGTATTTCTACCATTGTTATACATTACACTTGAACCATAGTTTATCTAGATTCAAGAGAAAAGGACATAAATTTGACCATAGATGGCACAAGTGATAAACACTTGAGGAGATTTAAAAGCAGAGGGATTGTCATCACTGACATATTTATGTACAGTTAAGAAAGTATACATGTATGTGTATGCATGTGAGCACAAATGGGCATGTATTTGCCCTAAATTTGAAAACTGGAAGTCCCTGTACCAGTGACAGAACACCTAAGCATATAGCCTTGACTTCTAAATATCTTCCTCTAATAAGAGGAATGAAAGTCTTTTGAGAAATGACTGATTCCAAACTTGAAAAAATTAAAAGTATGGCATGGCAATAGAATAGTTGCTTTGCCAGAAAGAAAACAAATGCTGAGAGAATAATGAAACAATGTCAAAAATACATGCAAGCTAGTTTGAAGTTGTTTTCAATGAGCAAAGGGGAACAATTTGAGCATGAAACTAGTGATAATAATATATTGTAATGCATTAAATTAACTGGAATCCATTGTGTCCACAGTGATTTAAACAAACAAATAAACAGACATACCAATGAATGAAATGAAAGGAAACTTCTCTGTTATACTAATAGATATAGAAAAAATGACAGAAATAAAAAGGCAACAATTTGCTATCATCATAGCAGTGATTGAATTAGACAGAAATCATGACTTGGGAGGAATTTTGTCAAAAACAAGACCTCAGGGTAAATTCTGAGTACCTAATCCCCTCCCCCATATTCTGATGAGTAACAAAGGAAAAATTATTAGTGCACTTTGAAGAGACCTGACATTAACAGTATGACCAGGTCATCAATATTGACAAGATCAATGTGAGGAGTAGTCAACATGAATCTCCTGAAATGTCACACTGAGAAGAGCACAGTGTAATCTCTGTAGTATTATTATCAAGATGGCCTGTTGTATGTCAAATAGAATAAAAATGTCACATACAGTCTGGTGGTAGGCATTTCTACAAAAATAATAGGTAATACTGTGAAAAATAGTCAAGAACATAGAAAAGCTCACATAATATTTCCATTTGAAGGAGATTAATGAGACATACAAACTGAGAGCAATATACATTCTTGAATAATATTCTTTTTAAGAAAAGCAAATAAAACATCATTTGGACAGCTGATGAAGTGTGAATGGAACATGCAAATCTGATGCTAGTGTTTTAGAAAGGTGGATTTGCTGTTTTGTAGCCCTAGATGTAAATGATGCAAGAGAATGCCCTTGGGTGTGGGAAACACACAATGGAAAAATAAAGAGTCCTACAGACATCAGATTTCCTGCTGCTGCTGCTCACAAACAGTTCAGAAAAAGATGGCTTATAATGGACAAAAAGAACAGAGAGCATATGTGGAGAATCTGTATGTTCCAGGTTAAATTATGCTTCCACCCCAAGCTTCATAAGTTAAAATCCTAACATCCAGTAACCTGGAGTGTGACCTTATTTGGAGACAGAATCTCTTCAGTAGTAATCCCATTAAAGTGAGATCATTAGAATGGGCCCTAATCCATTATGACTGGTGCCCTCATAAGGAGAGGAAATTTGGACACAGAGATAAGAATAACAGAAGAGTGTGTGGCAGGAGAGGATGGCTATTTACAAACCAAAGATGGATGGCTGGAAATTATTCTACCCTGACAGTCCTCAGAAGGAATCAACTCTGCCTACATCTTGATTTCAGACTTCAGACTAGAATCTAGGCTTTGCAGAACTATGAAAGAGTTCATTTCTGTTGTTTAAAATATTTGGTTTGTAACACTTTTGTTACAGCAGCCCTGTGAAATCATACACCTTATAAAAGGTATTATGAAGTTAACCAAATTATTCCTGCAATTATCCTGTAAATCTGAAAATATTAAAAATCTATAATTAATAATACAACTATATTTGGAAACTGATTAAATAGTGTTTTAAGTGTTCTCTCCACAAATAAATGATAGTTAGGGGAGGTAATGAAATGTTACACAGCTGTACTTATTTCAAAATGTGTATTGTATAAATGTACACATATCAAAACCTCCTGCAGTACATCATAAATATATACAAATTTACTGGTCAAATAAAATATAAAAACAGTGATAACCTGTAACTATGTAAAATAATGTAGTAACCTTCTTCTATTTCACTCTCTACTGTACGTCAGTGAGGTGAATAGTGAGAACATTATTAACTGATTCATTTCACAGTCTGGTAGTATTTGTCTAAGGAAGATGTTCATGGGTCATCACAGTTAACAACTGATGGAGAGAAATGGAACATAAAGAGAAGATGTCTACAGAGCCTTTCTTTGTTAAGGAGAGAAAACAATAATTCATATATGTTGACATTTCAATAAAGTTATCAAAGAGAGAAAAATGAAAGAAAAAATCCTTAGACTTACCTTTTCAGATTGTTCCTAGCTTTGTTACTTTGAAGAAAAGATGCAGTTTAAGAAGGGAAAGGAAAAGTGAAGAAGTTGTGTGGGGACAGAGAGAAGAGTTGTGCTGCTGACTGATTTTGGTTTTTATCTGAAAACTAACGTGAGGGTGGATAGGAAGTGCTAGTAAAGCATTTCTTCACAGTCAGAGAGAGCTGCTCATCCTCTGCCCTTCACTTTGCTCATCAAATGTTCACAGTGTCACTTACTTCGTAGTATAGTTGTGTAATGCTATTTACCTCTTTTCTGCTGCAGAAGTCTTCCAGGTTCTTCAGTTAACTGTTACAGAAACTTGGATAAAGACAACAAAAGGATTCTGTAAAAACACAGTCACACGTCTATAAGTAGATTGTAGTGGTGATTCTAGCTGTGCTATTGTAAGATTCTATCAGTGAGGAAAACTAGGTAAGGGGTCCCTGAGGTCCCTGGGTATTCTTTGTTATCAGGGTATAGAACTCTACAAAATTCTCAATAAATATCACAAATTTTAAAAAAGGCTTAATTAGAATGGTATATTTTCATTTAACTCAGAAAATATGCATTGAATACTCAAAATGTGCATTATGTTTTCAAACTAGTCATAAGGCATTAAATGGATGTTATATATATATATATATATATATATATATATGTGTGTGTGTGTGTGTGTGTGTAGATTTTAAATGAATGTGTATATATACATACATTACAGCATACATACTATATAATCACATAATAATA
Organism: Dolichotis patagonum; assembly: GCA_004027295.1. Classification (NCBI taxonomy): domain Eukaryota; kingdom Metazoa; phylum Chordata; class Mammalia; order Rodentia; family Caviidae; genus Dolichotis; species Dolichotis patagonum. Next base: position 9,964 of record PVJX010013007.1, on the reverse strand, counting down.
TATTAATGTAGATACATATTTTATTGCATTATATTATATTAATGTACTAAATGGATAGTGTGTATATATTTATATGAACACCTGTTCCATGTGTATGTGGGCACCTGTGAAACAGAGTGTTCTTAGCAATATAGTAAATGCTCAATAAATTTTAGCTATTTTCATTACAATCAGAGCAGAATCTTTGTTTTCTCTCACTTCTGTGTGCATACTGTTTTTGATGCATATTTCATGTTGCAATGTATGCTGAATAATAACTTTAATTCTCTGTACCAACTATCAAACAGCCTATGTCAGCAACAGTGCTTCCGTCTGTGAAAGCCATGATTGTCTAGAATGCCAAATAGGGAGACCTATACTCCAATTCCCAGCTTCAGTACTGACATAATGTGCAGTTTGAAAAACCCACTTCCTTCCTTCCTTCCTTCCTTCCTTCCTTCCTTCCTTCCTTCCTTCCTTCCTTTATTCATACCAGGAATCAAACTCACCACCTTGTGCTTGTTAGGCAGGCACTGTGCCACTGAGCTATATCCCTGGACCCCATTTCCTTTACTGGGTCTTACTTTCCCGACTTGTAAGAGGAGAGAGCTGAATGATTTATCTCAAATTGTCTCTTCCACCTCTTAAATATGCATGGTAGACATCACAGAGAATTACCGTTTCTGAAACTTGACAGTGAGGCTGGGATTCCAAAGGTATTTATATAAAATGTCCAAAATTCTAGCTTCGAGTTCTGTTTGGGTCCAGTTGACTGCTTTGATTCTGCTCGGCATAAAAGACTTGTTATGAGCAGCTGATTTCTAAATCTATAGCTCTTTGAAGTATGTAGTAGGCAAAATATCTGTAAATGGTAACAGGCCAAGGTTTAAAAAACTTCAGAAGAGAAGAATTCATAGAAATTTAAGCTCTAATTGTAGCATTAATCACTTCAATTGCATCATCATTATCCAAAGCCAAGGGGTGTTACATTTGCTAAATTTAAAAACAATAAAGGCATTTGTGATTTATGCAAGTACTAAAAAAGGCCTCAGAAAAATAGAAGCTTGTTTATTTTATCTAGTATTTATAATACTACCTAAAGTATTCATCTTGTGTTTTTGAGAAGACTCCTGGGTAATTTTCCATGCCAAATGTTAGCCAATAGCTGACAGATGTCCTCAGTCAAAAAAAGTCAGGATTTCAGTAGCTCTGAACATACATAGAACCACTCTTTTTTTTCCTTGTAAAATCTTTAATATATATTAACTATTTTTTATTCTAAAAAGCAAAACAGAAAAAAAAGAAGAGAAATGATACAGCATCTCAAAAAATAGGAAATTAACACTAGTTAATATATTGCATATTGTTGTCTTAGAAGTAATTGTTCAGATTATAAGATCTAGGCACAACTGGGATAGAGGAAAGGAAGAAAGGAATAGAGTATATGTATGTTGCTAAACATTTATAAAGGTATATGTATACTGTAAATATTTATAAATGTATGTGTGTATTTGTATGCAAGATAGATTACTATAATATCATAAAAAAGTGCTGCTAGGAAACCATTCTTGACTAGCTTCTTAAATCTAAAATCTCCAGTAACTTCAACACTGAAATTGCTTTATATTTGTAAATTGTCTGTGGTTTCCCTGAATACTTATTCTTGAAGAGGCAATACAGAAAAATTTAATGAAATATACAGTGTTCTCTATTAATAATAAATACAATTTGAGGAAGTATTAAGGATTCCCATTTTACTTGTGCTAGTTCACCTTATTCAACTCTCACAATACTTTCAAAGAGATATTAACAGTTTACAAAGATGGTAAACAGGATTAGAGATATTATGAAACCATGTCAAAATAACCTATGTGACAAATGGCAGTACAGAGATCAAAACCTCATTTTCTTATTCTCTAAATCGTAAACTTTTTCCAATGCTGCCAACTGTCTTTAAAAACATTTCAAAAATTAAATTAAATATGAAATGTCTAGATGATAGCACAAAAACTACAATGACAGAGTAAATAGAAAACAAGTACTGTTCAAGTAATTGAAGGAGATGGAAAAATATTTGCAAAGTGTTGGAAAAAGTTGGTAGGTTTATGTAACTAAACAAAAGAATCTTCAAAAAATGAAGATGAAATAAAGACATTAAGATACACATAAAAACTGAATTAGACATGAATAGATTCTCATAAAAGATATTTCTAAAAGATATAATGTTGGGGAAATATCCCAGAAGTAAAGTCTATGATGCAAAGAAAGAGTGCACATTTGGATATATACAAACAAATACTGTCTAAAAACAAGTAATGGTGCCTAATTCAAGATTAAAAAACAAAAGCATCCCAAGGTACAACTTAAATACCAGACAACAATAGAACATTATTCAGGAGGAGTGAGAAATAAAAAAGCATTTCAAAATGCATGTGTTGTTTGCCATGGGAATAGAGATTTTGGTTAACTGAGAATTTTGCTAATTGCATTTGCCATTTTAGCATAACCACTAAAACATTAGCAAGAGGAGATTAAATGAATGAACATGTGTTCAAAGCCTACAAACACAACAAACAAGCAAATAACAAAAACCACAAAAACAGGGGAGCAAGATTCCCAGGCCAGAGCAAGGATGCGTAAGACAAAAGGAAATGTGATTTCTAATACAAGCCTACAGAGAAACTTACGCATTCCACATATGCTCAAAGAAGACAGAATACTGAACAACAAGCTTCCCATTTGGGGATCAAACTCACAACCTCACACTTGCCAGGCAGGTGCTTAAGCCACTGAGCTGAGTCCCTGGCCCCTTGAAAACATTCTTTACGGACAGTTTCCAGGTTTTCTTTGCTTTCTTAAAGATCATCCAGTAATGTAAATCCTTGAGTCTGAATTTTGCAAGCCAATGAGATCTGCCTATACCAAACCCAGAACTCTATGCTGTAGGTCTGAGGTAGAGATATTTTTATCACCTAACCCAAGAGATAGTGAAGTGGGTGATGTGAAGACCACATGTTTGAGATATTCTGTCCTGTATGGGAATATTACTATCCCTTGACAGTTCTGTTTCCCAACAAAAACTAATACCAAGGTGCTCAGTTTATGGATGGTGCATTAATTTATACAAAGTTACTCTTCATGTTGGTGAAATAGGGCTCCTGACTTACAGCACCAATGGGCAAACATTGGTAAATTTTTTAGTCAATTTCTGTGAGTCCAGTACTCTATGGGAGGCAAGCTCTATAGTCTCTCTTAGTGGCATACAGTTCACATTTTCTGCCATAGGTCTTCTTTCATCAGAGATAGGTAGAAAATATCTGTGGGGGTTATTTGAGGCCATCTAATCTCAGTCAGAGGTGTTACAAACATTCATAGAACTAAATTCTTCTTGAGTTGGGAGTATTCTTCAGAATTTATTATCCTGAAAGAGGCTAAAAATTCTAACTTCTTCTAAATACTAATTTCTTAAAAATACAGGATTTTAATTTTTATTTCTGAAAAAATAGATTTTAAAACTTGCTTGTAATATACATTTATCCAATCACGTTTGTTTACTGGTGGATTTACTTCCCCATCCCCAACTATATGAATGCATTCAGATTTTCAGGCACTAATTTACTCCTATTTTATTGAGTTTGTCATTAATTCATTCATGACACTTTCAAAAGATTTGATCATTTTCTTATTCATCCACATTCCCCTATTGTGTTTCAAAGCCATCTTACTCTTTGATTCTCTAATTTGTGTAACTGTTCACATATTCATTTAAAACACAGGCATGTACACACACACACACGCACACACACATGCACACACACACACCTCTGTAATCAACATGCAAGCTTGCTTGAACTTGATCCTATGACAGAGACTGGCAATAAACTCATGAATCCTTCTCAAAGTCCTTGAATTATTTTCTTTGTCCCTTCTAGATCTCCACCAACAACTGCATTGCTGAATCCATTCTGCTGCTAATGACAGAACTCATATCCTTACTTCAATTCATAGGGGCAAAATTATGCAGAAACATCTAGATCACTAATCCAGCTCATCCGTTTTTTTGTTGTCATTTTTTTTCTTCAGATGTCAATAAGTCCAAAGACTTTGACCCATTCTTAGGCCTCCTAAAGGTCCTGCACCTGTCTCAAGCAAAATGGCCTCAATCATTGTCTTTATATTTGTGTGATCTCTAAGTTCTGGTTTTACTTTACCCTTTCATTGATGTGCAACATAGAAAGCACTTTGACTCTCATTGCTTCATCCTTTATTATAATTATGCTATGCTGTATATAACTCAGTAGATGTGATAGATAACTTGGTTAAACTCAGGGCCTACATTCTCAAACTTAAAAGTAAATTCCTTAATAACAAAACAAGTCATTCTTTAATGTCTATCTTTCATTCTAGAGGTTAAATTTTAAGACAGCGGCACATGTGACGGTACCCTTCATCAATGTATGCAGTCACTTGTACGTTGGGCTTAATGAATGTGTGCTAACAGGTAAAATGTGACATGTGCTGTTATTCAGTAGGTGCAAAGGGCCTAGAGAGAGAAGATAAAGGATAAATTTGGCACTTGAATGGTGGAGAATTATAGAAGATACATAGAGTACTTGATATTTTGCATGCACTTTGACTATTATTTAGTGTTGCCAGAAAAGTACATGTGTGTGTGTGTGTGTGTGTGTGTGTGTGTCCCAGTAAAAGAAAGAGCATTTACAAAGGTACAGAGGTATAATCAAAGGGAGTTTCAAATGGTTGGATCCGGGTGTACACTGGAATGAAAGTGCAAGTGGGAGAGACAGTAGATAGTCTGGCGAGTAGGCAAGGACCATGTCGTGCAGTATCAAATATTTTAGGGACCTTGGCCTTAATTCTGAGACTAAAGTGTGCCAGATAAGTGATTTATACATGAAAGTAGCCTGCACAGAATTTTTCATTCTTGGTGAAGGATGAGGGGTCACTTATGACCAAAATACTTAAAACTTAGTGTGATAGTTAACTGTTGTGTCCACTTAAGTAAGCAATGCCAAGCTGATTGTCTTAACATAGTTCTGGGTGTGAGTGCATAATGGACTTACAGAAGAGAAAAAACCTATTTAGGGTGTTAGTGGCATCAATAAAATGCAATAAAATAAGGAAAGAGGAAGGGAAGCTTGCTTCTGTTTCTTCAGAGGAGCTCCAGAGTTCACCATCACCTTGGACGTCCATCTCCTGGCTTCTAGCACAGCCCTTCAGCCTTCCACTGCAAACCCTTCAGCTTCCTGATGAGATTTGTGCAGAACTTCCTAGTGAGCCCCAGATTTTCAATCAGAAACTTAGAATTTACATGCTTACTTTTCATTACCTCAGTATACATATATGTAAATATACTATGGTGTGCTATGAATGTGAAGGATATATAACATATCATATCAGTTATACCCTATATTATACTTTTTACTCGTACCAATTTTTCTTTCTGTTCTCCTGCCATTTCATTGGTTCAGACACCTACCACTCCCAGCCCGAGCTATTGCAACTACCCCTGTGTTGTTTTGTGGCCTCCTATATCTTTCCCATCAATCTGTGGCCTGTTTCCTTATTGAAATGATGTCATCATTTGGCCATAGTTTAAATGTGACCCCAAGGGTTTATATGTTAAATTTAACCTCTATTGTGAGGTATTGAGAGATAGGAGCTTAATTAAACATTATAGATTAATGGTGGGACATTTAGGAGCTGATTTAGAATACACTCATTCATCAAGAAAGCCCTAATGACTGAGTACTAATGATATTACAAAGGAGAGTCAGAGAGCAGCAGATGTAGGCACACATGTATGCTGTTTCTCTCTTGCTCCATGATGTCTTATGCTACCTCAGAACTCTGCCATCATGAAGATCTTCAGCAATTCCTGCCCTGTGCCATCTTATCTCCCAGCCTTAAAAACTATCAGTTATTTCTTTTTTGTTATAAACTTAACATTCCTCAGGTATTTTATTATAACACGGAAAAATGATTAATACACTAACCAAACCAAATGGATTTATTAGTTGATGCTTTCAAACACTTACCTATTTCTTACAAGAGCAAATGTGAACTCTATAATGTGAAACCATATCTTCTTGATGATATCTCAGATCTCTCCTCTAGTGCTTTTTTCCATTATTTGACTGCTGAGTTTTCAGTAAACAGATCTAAACACCTAAATCAGAATCCTTTCCTAACAATGTATTTTAAGAAACAGCCAGTTTCTCCTTAATGCTATTGGAAAATGGTATAAATACTTCTCTATTTATTTATTTTTTACTGATCTATAATACTTTCACATATTCATGCAGTTTTGTATTGTAATTCAAGGCATGTTTATAACACATTATGATCAAATGAAGTTATACCTCTCTTCTACTTTGTATTTTATGCTGATATTTAGTTGCGTGCACCTATTTTACCCACTAAGTCAATTCAACTTGGAGATAGAAATAGTACTTTACATTTAAAACATTTTAATTAATGCATGTTTGCAGTACACAATGTTTAACTTCATCATGAGAAATCAATACATGTACATAACATAACATGGTTGAATATAAACCTCTTACTCAATTTTAATTGAGAAAATAAATGAAAAACAGGAAAAAGTTAAAGTAAATGAATCAAAATGTAGAAAATATTCAGGTTCAACTACAGTAGCAAATGATATTTTGTGTTCTGGTATTTGAAGTTTGCTAATTTTTCTTACCTTCTTGGAAATGTATTGTTTGCTCACTGTTACTCATCTATTTTGATTTTCACTCTTATAAATGTGGCATTAAGGATTTAATATTGATAAACCTTAAGCCTATATGGACTGATACACAGGGAGAAATTAATTCACAATGTTTCCAACTATGTAAATGATTTGATTGGATGACTGCTTCATTCAATTCCAGAAGAACTAAGAAACCCAAGTGTTTGCCCTCTATTTCTTATGTTGAGGTTTGAATACCCTGGGAACTGCATTAAACTGTCCTAAGAAAGTTAACTGGGCATTCTCAAAGCTTGACTAGTTGAGAAAATCCTTCACCTTCTACACTAAATGATCTGCAAATTCTATGACCAATGAGTTGGAGACAGCATCAGCTCCAATGGAGAACATGGAAGACCATAGAAAATGAGGAAAACCTGGCTGGCAGTATGCACAAAACACGAAGGAGGAGATTTGTAATGGCTGGAGGATAAGTAATTCTTTAGGAGAGGAGCACCGCTGATAGTGGTATTATCAGAAAGTAGTAGAACCTTGAAGACATATGTCTTGGTGGGAAGAAGTTAGATCTCTAGGATTTTGCCTTGGGTGTGCCCTTCCTTTTTGGATCCCAGCTACAATTAGGTGAGTAACTTGCTCTACCATGTACTGTGATACACTGATTTGCCACAGGCCGAAAGATAATAGGACCAAGTGATCACAGACGAGCTCTGAAACCATAAACCACAGTATGTCTTTCTTCCTTAAATCAGCTCAGAGATTTCTTACAATAGCAGAAACAAACACAGTAATTCCTTTTTACCTTTAAAATCATTTCCAAAATTGAGAACAACTGAAGTTTAATGGGGGATTCTTACAATAGCAGAAACAAACACAGTAATTCCTTTTTGTCTTTAAAATCATTTCCAAAATTGAGAACAACTGAAGTAAAAACAAACTGTCAGTTTTGACTTATTTTTTTATTCTATTAACACCAGATATGTTATTAGCACTATAGAAAACAAAACAGAAACTGGAAGTAAGTATAGTTTGTGTGGCACAAGTTGATGGAATAAAAGTATAGAGGATTTTAGGTACCAAAGATAACATTTTGTTTGAATTGCATAATATCTCCGAACAATTACATCACACAATTTCTAAGTCTTTCCATCACTGTGCATTGCGTAATGTCAATGTTTATCAAATCCAAGGTACTATATCTTTCTGCCAGATGGATCAATGCAACAGCAAAATATAATAGACATCTAAACAATCTCTATTCACAAGACAGTGCCCACTACATAAATATCACAATTAGAAATATCTCCTTAGTGCCGAATGTACACTGGAGAACAAAGATGTGCGTAGATAAGAATCACTGACTTAGGGCTTTCTTTTCCATGCACCATGCTCATTCAAATGAACCGTGATCCTTCTCTTTACCATACTTCTGAACACTACCGATCTCTATCTGAACTAATATCCTTCTTCCCATCTCTAAATTGTTAGCATATAACCAATGATAATGTCACAGAATGATCACTACTTTCTCAGTGTAGAGTATGCTAATAGAGCAATCAGAATACCATAATAATATCTCCTCCATTATGGCTTAATTTGTAGCCATATGCTCATTATAGGGATCAGTAATTAGTTTCTGGCTACCTGCAGTCACTACTTCTTAAGAACAGGGGCTTTATTTAACTCACCACTATATCCTTAATACTGCACAGAAACTCAGTGAACATTTGGTAAATGAATTATGAAAGTTAAAGAAAAATGTACAATCATGGGGAGAACTGGATTTGCAGCATTTGAGGCCAGCAACTATTTTCTTGACTACATTTCATATCCATAGCCTTGAAAAAGAAATTGGTCTGTGAGTGGGCAGGAATGATGGAGGATCCACTCAGCGGTGAGCGGCTCAGTAGCCTGTAGCTGGGTATGTTCAACATGAATGAGAAAAGTTTTAAACAAGGTAATTCACAAGCTTACATTAAGGGTTACATAGAAACTGTGCAGGTGGAAAGAGTGTAAAGGGGATGAGGTATCAGAGTTGGTGTGGCAGATGAAAATCAGCCTGAACAACAGTGTTGGAGATGCAGAACAATCCGGCCAGCTCAGAATCACTGCTTCAGTGAGAGATTTACGTTGAGCAATAGTGGAAAACAAGATGGAAGACAAAAGTAAAGAGAGAGCACGTAAATTTTGCATGAACTGATCAAAATTTTGGAGTCTTTCTGGAAGGCAATAGGAGACCACGAGAGGTGACAGACTATGACTGAAGATCGGCCAGACTGACACTCCAATTTTTCCCCAATAACTATAGAAAATCACAAGTTCATAATGAGGGATGATATTTTTTAAAAAGCTGTCATCTTTGCATATGAAACATAGTAATTTCTCAGCAAAAAAAATCAGTAAGATCAAAAGTACCATGAATGCCAAGTGCCAGCTATAGTAAATGCAGACTCCTAAGAATATTGTGATGTGCCTTCATTTACCTTATTCCCAGAATCTGGAATTGTGTGACTTTTGGCTCTTCCCCAAAGTTAAAATGACCATGAAAAGTAAACGTTTTGAATCAATTCAGGACATCGAAGCAGCCACAGTAGCACGACTAAAGACACTCAAGAAAGAGAACATCCAGAACCTCTTCAGAAACTGGTAAGAATGATGTGTGTTTAAAGTAAGGGAGGGGACTTGGAAGGAGATTAATGACAATGCATTTTGTGCTGTAATTTTAAAAAAATGTAAACATTCTCCATATTTGTCAATTATACCACATATATTGAGAGAGATAAGGATTAGGAGTCCCATTCCAGGCTTCAGGAGAAAAAAAAAATAGGCATTTTCTGGACACTGCAGCATTCTGAAACCTGATGATTGAATGTTTGTTTTCCTATTGTCTGCATTTCTCCCTGGTTCTCCAAAATGAATAATTGTCAAGGTTTTTGCTAAGCTGAAGTATATTCCAAGGAAACTGGATCTGCAATTTTGCAGAATTTCACAATGCCTTTTGCAGTTCTGTGTCAAATTGTTTGTTTAAATCTAGTTTATTTTACCTTCTTGGTCCTGGGTGTACTATCAGCTGAAATATTTATATCATTGCCTCTTAGGAATTGTGCATTTCCCTTGTTCTATGAAAAATATGTGCTGACCTGCTCTATGTATATGAGTAATTGTTTTTATTTTAATTACTTGAGTGCCTGTGGAAAGAGATTGTGCTGTCTGGCTTAGTCTCTCCTTGACCATTTCTTGCCCTGTTTTCATTCTTTT
>PVJX010013006.1:0-48639 GCA_004027295.1 Dolichotis patagonum | reverse complement strand
TACACAATGGAGTACTACTCAGCTACAAAGAATGATCACATTGAGATATTTATAAATAAATGGACACGACTTGAGACCATACTCATAAGTGAAATAAGCCAAACTCACATGTGTAAATACCGTATAGTCTCCCTAGTATGAGAGTTGATAAGAGTATATAAGATTTTATAGTCATCATGATTCCCCATTTCATTGCTTTGAAGCCTTTCAATGTTTTCATTCATCAGTTGGGATGGTTTTATTCTGTTTTGTTTGACTATATCATGTGTGATGGTATGAACAGCTGTTTTGAAGAAAACAAAACATTATGACAGCTGTTGCTGATTTAATATCATCCTTCTTAGAAGTCCTACCATGCTTCTATTCTTCTACTACCATTGGTTCTATCTATCACATTTTGTCTTATTGGGATTTGAATATGTGTGATATAAACAAAAATTTTTTTATCAAAAATGAGATATTATAGTAGCCATTGATCATATTTATTTGGTTCAGAATGTCCTATAATTCTTTCATTCTCTTGAATGGCTTTATACTATTGTGTTAAGTTTGGTATTATTGTATCTGAAACTATGCTCAACTATAGCAGAGAAAGAGATCTTTTGACAGCTACTGTTAATGTCTGGTTGTCTTGTTGTAAAGTGTTGTGTTGCTTATGTTGTTCTGTTCTGATCTGCTTTGTTCTGCACTCTTTTGTTTTATTCTCTTTAAAATAAAAATGTAATAAGAACTGTAGGAGTAATAAAACCCAAAATGCATAGTTGCTACTGTTAAAGAGAGAGCAAAAGAAAGTGCTCTAAAGGATATAGTTGCATGTATGTTTAAGTGTGGAAGATAGATGACCATACTATTGTTTTTGTTAGATTGTTGAGCAGAACTGTTAATAGTCTCACTGTTTGAATGTCTACTTTGTATGCTTTAATTTTGTAATTTGAACAACTATTTCCAAGATGACAGTATGTAATTTATCAGCTAGTGATTTCTTAGTGGGGTTTTGTTGTTGTTGTTCTTTGCTTTTTTTTTTCTGGAATTCTGTATTGTTGCTACCCTTTTTTCTGTTTTGTTTGGTTGTTTTTTTTCTTTCTAAATAAAATTTTTTTAAAAAAATATTCCTCCCCTGCAGTTGATTATGTCATGTATTTGGTACAACTATAGAAAGTTGACTAAGTTTAGGGCTTAGTGCTTATCTGTGCTTTTTAGTATCCACAGCATATCTTGGATCATATTCCCCAAGATAAGGGGGCACACTGTAAATGGTTTAGGGTTTAGTACAATTGAGTTCTTAGTTCATTAAGGCAATAGGAACCTTTAAATCAATGATCTTCAAAGGGTAAACTCTAGAAATGTGTCATAGTCCTCACCAAGGTGGCATTGCTTACCTTGCTAGAAATACAAATTCTCCATATCTACCCCTGACTCACAATATCAGAGTCTGGGGGAAAGTAGGAAAATGATAGCAAGCCCTCCAAGTGAGCATGAAGCATGCTAAACTTTGTGAAGAGTCTTCTAAATCAATAATTATTATTGAGAGCATCAGAGGATTTTCCTAGTGTTGACTCCCAGGCCTAAAGTAAGGAATTTCTTAGGTCTAAGCTGGAGGAGAATGTACAGTTCTAAAATATTTTCAGGTGATTTTTAGACAAATTTCTAATAAGAATTACTGGGTACTTATCCATTATGTCTCTAAAGAATACATTTGGCCAACTACCTTATTTTTACAAACTTTTAATTTTAGAAAATATCTTTGTTTTTTGTTTTGTTTTGGTATGAGGAATCAAACTCACAAACCCATAATTGCCAGGCGGGTGCTGTACCACTGAACTATATTTTACTTTTAACAAGAGAATTTAGGGAAAGAAAACTGAGTAATGAGTGAACAGTGAACATAACTATAAAGGAAATATCAAAGAATTTGGCTTTTCCTCTATTTATAATAGCCAATACATTTTATATTTTTATTTTAAAAAGCAAAACATAAAAAAGATAGAAACAATACAGAATTTAAAAAAACGTAGTAACAAATTAACACTTGTTAGTATATTGCATATTGTTATTTTAGAAGTGGTTGTTCAGGTTACAAGATTTAGGCATAAACAAGATCAAACAATCAAACAATGAAAGCACAAACTGTTCTTTTTCATGAACAGAGATTAGTAGGATAGTTATCTATCTTGTGTATATATAAATATATATGTATATCTATATACATATGTTTTCCCTTCCTCCTTTTCTCCTTTCCCCGATCCTAATTGTTCTTTCCTTTTAAGCACTTTCTTTCCCTTTCATTATCACAGTATCTATTGTGCACTTTGGATCTTACTACTCTTGCAGTTTATTTTTTACTCTGGAGAGACATTATGATATTTACTAATGTGAGTTTGATTTATTTCACTTATGAGTATGGTCTCAAGTTGCCTCCATTTACCTATAAAAGCCTCAAGATTATCCTTCTTTATAGCTGAGTAATATTCCATTGCATTGTATAAAAATGCCACATCCTTTTTACACATTCCACGGATGATGGGTATTTTGGTTTTTTTCCAAGATTTAGCTATTACAAACTGTGCTGCTATAAACATGGGTGCACATATATCACTGTATCCTTGACGTTTTTAATTTTTCTGGGAAAATACCCAGAAGGGAAATAGCTAAATTAAATGGGACTTCCAATCCTAGTTTTTCGAGGAATCTCCACACTGATTTCCATAATGATTTACCAGTCTACACTTCCCTCAACAGTGGAGAAGCATTCCTTTTTCCCCACAGTCCTGCCAACATTTATTATTGGTTGATTTCTTGATGGCAGCCATTCTTTCTGGAGTGAGATGGAATCTCAGTGTTGTTTTAATGTGCATTCTTGAATGATCAGTGATGTTGAACATATCCTCATGTATTTATTTGCCATTTGTATTTCTTCATCTGAGAATTGTGTATTCATCTCAGATGCCCATTTTTGGATTAAGACTTTGAATTTGGGGAACCTAATGTTTTTGAATTCTTTATGTGTTCTAGATATAAGTCCTTTGGGAACAACTGGCTAAAATTCTTTCCCATTCTGTGGGTTTTCTTGCCACTCTGTTGATGATTTCTTTTGAAGTGCAAAAACTTTTTAATAAGATGAGATCCAAGTTGTTGATTCTTTGAAGTATTTCCCATACTGTTTGCATGTTGTTCATGAACTCTCTGCCTACCCCATGTCTTGAAGAATTCTATGTACCTTATCTTTCAGTAGATTGTGTTTCTGTTTTAATATTTAGATTTTTGATTCATTTTTACTTTAGTTTAGTGCATAGTGATAAACATGGGTCTAGTTTCAGTCTTTGGCATCTGGAAAGCCGATTTTTCCAGTACCATTTATTAAAGAGGTTATCTTTCTTCTAGTAAACATGTTTAGCCCCTTTGTCAAAGGTAAGGTGGCTAAGTGTCTTTGGAGTTGTGTCTGCAACTTCTAATGTGATCCATTGATCCTCAGGTCTGTTTTTGTTTGTTTGTTTGTTTTTGTACCAGGGATCGAACTTACAACCTCATGCTTGCCAGGCAAGTGCTTGAGCCACTGAGCTAAACCCCAGCAGTCAAGATGCTGGTTCTTCCTAACAAAGAGCAAGGGATATCTTTCCATTTTCTGACATCCACTTCAATCGCGCTTTTTAGAGTACCACAGTTTTCAACATATGGGTCTTTTAGATCCTTTGTTAAGTTGATTCCTAAGTATTTCATTGTTTTGGATGCTATTGTGAAAGCTGTCATTTCCTTAATTTCTCTCTCAGTGAGTTCATTGTTTGTGTACAGGAATGCTATTGATTTTTGAGTGTTGACTTTGTATCCAGCTATGCTGCTGAATTTTCTTATTAACTCTAGTAGTCTTTTGATGGAGTTTTGGGGTCTTCTATGTAAAGTATCTTGTCACATGAAAATAGTGATAATTTAACTTCTTCCTTTCCTATCCTTATTCATTTTATTTCTCTCCCTTGTCTAATTACTCCAGCTAATGTTTCCAGAACCATATTGAATAGGAGCAATGATAGTGGACAACCTTATTTTGTTCCTTATTCTAGAGTGAAAACTTTGTTTTTGTCCACTTAGTATGATGTTCGCTGTTGGTTTGTCATAGATGGCTTTTGTCGAATTGAGATAGATGCCATTTATTCTGATTTTCTGCAGGTTTTTGTCATGAACAAGTGTTGGACTTTATCAAAAGCTTTTTCTGCATCTATTGAGATGATCATGTGATTTTTGTCTTTGATTTTATTAATGTGGTTCATTACATTTATTGATTTATGTATGGTGAACCATCTCTGTGTTCCTAAGATAAATCCCACTTGGTCATGAGGTAGCCAATACATTTTAGAATGAAGTTTTGTATCTCAGAAGCAAGAGACAATTCTGTAAATAACCAAAGATCAAGGTCATTTGAACCCCAAACTCTTTGATCATCCATTGACATACTGACCTTCCTTAATGCATTTCCTTCTTTATATATTCTTATTCTGGGTAATAGGAAAGCTGAGAAAGGATGTAGGCATTATAAGCCATGTGCTTTATAGTGAGCATCTCATTTAATCAGCACAATAACTCCCTCAAGGAGGTATTATTATGCCCTCTCATAGAAAAAGAAACTGAGGCTCAGATATTAAGAAACATGACCAGTTTCCAAAAACTACTAATTAGCCAGAATGAGACTTGAACCTAAACTTGTGTGGTTTCAAAGGCCACACTGGTGCTATTTCTTTTCCACAGTGTTATCCACTTGCATTTTGTAGCTGTTGGAGTCATTTCCAACTAATGTATTTTCCATGCAAAAATATGCCTTGGTTTACAGTTTATAGCAAACATTACTTGTTTCAAACTGATAAGGGCTGGAAAAGTTGAAAACTCATACCAAAAAGGAGAGATGAAAGGCATCTACATTTATTCTTGTTGCAAAAGAGATTTAGATAGAGATCACTTTCATAAGAGTTCTTGAAGGCTCAGAAGGATAATTCTCTTTCATAATATAGAAAATAGAATCAGCAATTCTCCCTATTACTGGAAACTAAAACAGAACTATCCCGGTCCTATCTTATGTGAATTTTAGGTTCCAAATAGGTATACTTGCTACATGCCCTGCAAAGTCCTGTTTGAGGTACCTTGGTTGGGAGGAAAAGTGAAGTTCAAACAGGGAAGGAAGATATTATTTTCAAATCTCTATTTCAGAGAGCACCTTCTACGTTTGAGACATCATTGCTGCTTTCAATGTACCCATATTGAATAAATATGATTGTATTTATGACCAATTGTTAAACAGAAAACAGAATGATGTAGGGCATCTTTCAAAGATGAAAGTAACAAATTAATCAGTATATAGATATTTCTCTATACAAGTCAACTAAAATAGACCTTTACAATGGTAGAGGCTGAGCTTTACTATTCCTCTAAGTCAATGCTGATAATACATCTGTTCACCCATCTTGCTTTACTTCTTCACAGTTAGCTAGTAGCCAAATGAAAGTTTTGCCTTCTCCTCCAGGTAAACAAAGTAGCTAATAAAGAAAAAAACATACAAACAGGAGGGTGACTGGCACACATTTCAAAGGTACTGATCACTACAGTCATGTCTTGCTTAATGACAAGGATACAGTTTAAGAAATGTATCATTAGGCAATTTCATTTTATGGGCACATGATAGAGCATTTAACACAGACTCAGCCAGCAAAGACATCACTAAGTAACAGTTGAATAGGACCACCATTGTATATGCAGTCCAATGTTTATCAGAATGTCACCATGTGTCACATAAATATTTTCAGCAAGGAATTCATTATTTCCATTCTTATAAATCAACATGATCTCTTCTCATCTCATAAAAAATTAAAGATTCCTAATGAGTTGAGAGGACTCTCAAATTCATGAACACCCTTCTAGTCCAGCCCCTAGGAGTTGCTTTCTCGTGAAGATGGCTTGCTAGTCTTCTCAAAAGGGTTTCTTGATGACTCCACTTCCCTCCCCTCCCCGTGGACACACCATGATGACTTATCCCTGGAAGTGTCAAGCAGAAGGAAATGGTAAACCTCTCAGGATGCACATACTAATTTCAATAACATGTTTTTGGTAGATCATTTTCCAATTGAAGTAGTGAATTACTAGCAGATGACCTTGTTTCTGGAGCTAGGGAATCTTACCCTGACAGACCGGAGAGTAAACACAAAGCATATGTGTGGCAGATGCTCAAATACAAAGACCCTGAAAAAAGACAGAATGCACATTCTTCAGCAATGTAGAGGGGCAGTCCTGGACAGTGAAACAATAGGCACAAAGCACTTTCTAGCAACATAATTTCAGCCATACCTAAGTGCTGGCCACAGTCTTTCTGGCAATGTGGTTGTGGGCAATCTGAATGGCCATTAACTAAAAAGATAGTAATACAAGCAGTTTCACCCTCATACCTTATGAGTCAGAATGTTTAAGGCTGGGGTCTGGAGTGAGTATTTCTAGCATACACCCAGATGATTCCTCCTGTGGCACACCAATTGCTTCTGGAAGAACTGAAGAACTTCCATTCAGCTGACCAAGAAAGCTCCATCACCATGGCAACGTGCTTTTCTGTCATTTAGAAGCAACTTGCTCTAATGTCACCACTGCGTGAGAAGCATGCTACTGCTGGAGGTGATTAAGGAATGGTCCAGTCACAGTCTGGCTAGAGGTTCAATCAGCCTCATAGACTGCTTTGCTGAGCACAGAAAACACAGAACTGAGCACTTTTAGGAGAACGAAACAATACAGAAGAGACGATTCCTGTAAGTGAAGAATTTTAAGTCTGATGTTCAACTTAAATCTATTGTAAAAAACAAAGAAAATTCACAGTATTAGCTCTGAGAATATCTATAATGGAATAAAAGTAAGAAGTGAAGACTACAATTAAAACTATTTTCAAAAGGCTAAAAGCTGTTTCTTTTTTTCTTCCTATGCTTGGAAACTTTGCCAGAACTCAGTCTATTTTTAAAGGCTCTGGAAACCCACTTAGAGTAGTTCTCAGAGGATGTGGCCACAAATGGTGCCCACACTTCATCAGATCCTGAATAATATACATGTAGATCTGGGCAGCTGAAAGAGGAAAATTTTTATCATGAAAAAGCAAATGAAACTCTGGAGTGTGTGAGGTAACAGCTTTAGCATCCATATTAGTCCCAGATGTTTTTCCAAAGGGAGTGAATTTTATATAAAAGCTAACACAGATTAAGGTTTTTATTCCCTCTAACTCATTCTTAATATATAAAATGTGTGCCAATTAAGTAATAACACACCTGAGTTAATTACTATTTTAAGACTCTCTTGAATAGATCAACTATCTTTTCAATACTTTGGGGCCTAAATCATTTTAAATAAGTTCATGACTTTTTTTCAGAAAAAAAGTTAAATGAGTAGATGGAAATACAGAATAAATGTGTCTCACTGTATTGACCAATAATAGTGAGTGAGCAAATTTGTAATACAGAGCTATAGTTTTTAAAAGAAGAATACCATTTGAGTTCTTAAATCTCGTTGCATTAGTTTGGGTAGACAAAGGAAAGTGGATTAGTTGATTTTTCATTTCTGTACTGAAATACCTGTGTCTTAGTTATTTTCATGTTGCTGGGACAAAATACCAGACACCCACAAGTTAAAAGGGGAAATGTTTATTTTAACTCATAGTTTATACAGGTTTCAATCCATAGTTGGCTGGCTCCAAGGCAGGGTAACATGGCAGAGGGGCATGGCAGAGGAGCAAAAGTTCATGACAAGGCAGAGAGAAGCAACAAGACTTCCTTCTTTTTTATACCATTCAGGTTACAAAGTTATTTGCTGGTGCCACTTACATCCAGAGTAGTCTTTCCTTTTCAGTAAATCCATCATCCATCCCCAGAACTATGCTAGACCAACCAGTGGACTAATCCAGTATCACACACCTATGATTCAGTCACTCCCAGAAGCCCTGCCTATAAGAGTGCACAAGGTTTGGGGGGGCATTTAGACATAAGCCATAATAACCTGAGATTGGTAACTTCATAAAGAAAAATTCACATTTCTGCGCCCAGACTAAGGGTCCACATCAAATGATGGCCTTCTTGTTGGCAAAGTCTCAGTGCAGCAGAAAGCATCAAATAGCAAGAAACAGGGTGGGTGAGTGTGTGTGTGCACATGTATGTGTGTTTGCTTCCTGGTCTCCAGCTAATAAAGCCACCAGGATTCAATCATGAAGGTTCCACCTGATGATTTTCAGGAATACTAGTCACCTCTCAAATAGTCCACCCTCTTAATATCTCACAATGCACATTAGATTTCAACAGATGAAGTCTTGGGAGACAAACAATCCATATATAAACCTTAGCAGAAGAGTAGCAGTAATTAAACTAGAAGAAATCTTCACAAATCATGGCACCTTTCAGTGTTTCCAGTTAGCAGGTACTCAAGGTTTTGTAGGACGAAACTGTTTTTCCTTTCTAACCTTTCTTTTGCTACCTTTCTGACATCTAACAAACTGACCTCCTCTGATCCTCCCCACCAAACCTGAGCTGTGCATTGCTCTCAAAAGAGACCTTTGCTAATGCAGTTCCCTCCTGGCTTCATTTGGCACCGTTGAAATAATCTCTCGCTTCCTCTCCTCATATGACCCTTTCAGAGTGATCCAATTCTCCTTCTACGTACTCAGCTTTCTGTCGCTACAAGAAATACCTTAGATAATCAGCCTATAAGGAGGCAAGGTTTATTTTGGCTTATGGTTTCAGAAGTTTCAGTCCATGGTTGTTTGGTCCTGTTGCTTCGGGCCTGTGGCAGCACAGAACAGCACTACAAGAGCACATCGCAGAACTGCTCATTCTGTGATCATTAGAAAGCAAAAAGAGACAGAGAAGGTGACAAGGTTCCAATATCTCCTCTGAGGGTACCTGTGTCTGATGGAACCTGGAGGGAATAAGTTACACAGACATCACTGTCACAGAAAATGATTCTATTATAACCACAACTATTCATGCTCTTTTATTTGTGATAAAATTTACCCCCATAATTTTCCATACATTGTTTTTTCTTGTTATTTTATGTCAGCATTGTAATAGACACAATACAAACTGAATTTTAACAGGAATTCATTTCTTCAAGGGGAAATGTCTGGAAAACTGAAACTACATTTCCATCAATAGAAAAATGGTTAAGAAAATACTGGTTAATAAAATAGGATGCATCCACACTGTGAAAGCCATGGAAATACAGGATATACGCCATATACTCATACTATGAATTATGAAAAATAATTAGATAAATCTGCATATACTGATGTGAGATCTTCAATATTTAGTTGTATTATTTCAAATAAAATATAGAGACAGATATATAATTTTATGTAGAGCCATTCCTTGTTATCCACAGGAAATTGAGTCCAGGAATGCCCATGAATACAAAAAATCAGCTGGAGCATATTATAAAATAGTACAGTAGTGCTTCTGTGTAACCTATGCACATCCATCCATATACTTTAAATGTTCTCTAGATTATTCAGAATCTGTAAAAATTATATAAGTACTATAGTTGTTATACTGTATTGCTTACAGCATAATGATATGAAAAAATCTGTACATGTTCAATACCGATGAAGTTTTTTTTCTTGAATATTTTTGATGGATGGTTCATTTAATCCACAAGTATGGAACCTACAGATACAAAGCACTGCCTGTTTATCTTAATGTGCAAACCCAAAGACAAGGATTCAGGCTCCAGCAGTTCATTTGAGATGTAATCCTGGGAAACACCAAACACAAACAGGAGTGAAAAGATGAAACAAAGGGAAAACACTCATAAAAAATATGTATTTGCTTTCACACAAGTTACACTGTAGCAGTTGTTGCTTAATCCCTCTAGAGACCTCTGGAGACACAGTTCACAGTTATCTCAACTGAGAGGTGAAGGAACTGGGGTATCTCACACTAATGTTAATCAGTTATTGGTTAATCAGTTAATGTGCCTCTGGGGCACATTAAGTTCCTGGGACTGCCAACTTGTCTCACATGCTGACAGAACATGCTCCAGTGTTTGGAGAAAATCCTCAAATATAGAGCCACATTTGCTGATAGTTAGAAATCAGGGCAGTATGTACAAAATTGACAAATACCCAGACCATTTGCTGTAGTATACCTACATGTACTTGTCTGCAGGCACACAGAAAAGATCAGAGAATTCCCAATAAGCTGTTGACAGCTGCTGCTGACTCAGTTAGACTACAAGACAGTTTGCGGCCACTTTCCTCCATGCTATCTTCCTCTAATGCAGACAACTGAATGACACTTCAAAGTTCTGTCTGAAAAGACAAAAACTACTTGTATCTAGGTCTGACATGGTGCATTCTTGTAATCCCAATACTCAGGAGGCTGAGGCAGGACTGTTGTGAATTTGCAGCCAGTTTGGCTTACAAAGTGAGTTCAAGGCCAGCCTGAACCACATAGTGAAACTTTGTCTCAAAAAGATTAAAAAAAAATCTATTCATATCAGGTTGAAGGTCCCACATCTCACATTCTGCTCTGTGTGCAGTGGTAGGACTCTGTCATGCTAGCTGCTTAGTAGCCATGATGGATTATGTGACCAAGGAAACAGACCATCGCTTGGCCCCCTCGAGTAATCTATATCCAGTATAGCTTGTACATTTACAGTATTTTTGAATTAGTAATAATTTATGTTAGTTAAAAGTATGTTAAGATGCCATTATCCTCTATTCCATTCTGTGGTAACCTTCCATTGTCTACCATTTTCTATGCTTACCCTCAATAAATTGACCACAGTATACATTGGCCTTCCAGGTAGCTAATCAATTACTCAAGTGACAAGTGTCTGAATATTATAACTCATTTTGCACTCTGCCCAGGATTCCAGGTTAGTTGATAATATTTTCTGGGCCTGAAGCATTTCAAGGAGTTATTTCTCACATTCCACTTGACTCACAAGAGCATACACAGTATGTCAGCTTGCTTTTTGCCTAATAAACCCAAACAAAAATGGTATAAACAAAGCATAATTCTCTAGATTGTATTTTAAGAAGTCTAGCCAAACCAAGAAAAGATATGAAAATATGAAGTTTCTTACTAGAGAGAGCTCTTGGATGTTCTTGGCTTTGTTTGAATATTGGTGTGTTTGTTCATTCATTCATTTTATTCATTCAAACACTGTTGAGGGTTTGTGATGAGCAAGGCATTATGCTGGGCATTTTGCCAATTCATCGTCCACACAGAGGAATGGGCCAGACCGAAGGGCAACTTAAAAAGGGTGCTTTCTAAACTAAGTTCTCTGCCAATCCTATCTATTTATAATACCACAGCCTTGCTAATCTCCCTCCAATTTATCATGATTCTGTATTTATCAGGCAGTATACAGTTTTTGCCTGTGGCTATATCCCAAAAGCCAGAGTCCAGAGGGCAGGGAATGTTTCATGAGTGGAGTGCCTGCCCTTGTGCCTGTAACTGGCACAGAATTGCATCTAAAGTAGCAGTTAGTTTGTCACAGCCTCACTGTCACTGGTGGGATGGAGTTTAATCATATCATCTCTGCAGCTCCTTGCGTGACCCTTCTTTATCTTCTAATATACAGTTTAAAACCAGCTCACATATTATACAGTAGCCCCACACAGGCCAGAGGTAGAATTACTTCTTAGGCTGCCCCTCTCTGTTTATGGCAAAACACAGCCCTGGGAAAAAAAATGGGAAGCAAGTACAAATTGAAGTCTAGAGCCTTTGGCTAAAGCATCAGCCCTCCCCTCGATGTGATTTACTATAGAACATACACTAGAGATGCTTAGTTGAGCCACCATAGCCTTTATCTCCTCTGGCTTTCTAACAGTATGATTCACATACCATCTTTGGATGCTAAAAGATCCATTAATTCATACAGCCCCCATGTCACATCTTGCAGTCAAATGTATATTTGGGGGTTAGGACAAAACAGAGCTTGTAAATATTTTATTCTAAAGTGACAGTGTTTTTTAATAGAATGGGACCAAAGAAAGAAAATGGATATAATTTTCTACTCTTTGTAAAGAAACATCTAATTTGACGTCCTTTATCCATTGGAAATCTGGAAACTAATCGCTGCTCGTTATTGGATTTTTCTTTGATGCACCCCACCCACAGCTACACTTTGAATTACACCTCTCATTCCCTATAAGCAGGAGGTTGCTGGTAAGTAACGAAAAAAAATAATTTCCCTGATTAAAAGGTAATATTAAATTGGAACTGAATTTAAAGAACCATAACTCTGAATTAAGCCAGCAAAAGCACGTAACACTCTCAAAGGTCTTTTTTTTTCAATTCTTGAGTCATTCAAACCACTGCTTATCAGAAAGATAGAGAAAACACCTTCAAGAATTTTTCCTTATACTATACTATTGTTCACCAACAGCTGTAAGTGAAATTTCCAAATACAAGAGTAAATCAGGCTCCAAAACCCAGACATGTAAATAAAAGTAAATTATTTTTCAAAAATAAAATTGCATCTAACAATGGCCTAGACTAAAGAACTCATGCAGTCATCAGGAATTTTCCTCTCCCTGGCTCCTGGAAACTCCCCCAAGAATGTGATGCAGCATCCCAAGGTCAGAGAAGGCTCTCTGGTCTTCAGTCTACACTCATTGTCACGAGTCAGAACCAGTGTGTTTTCTGGATTGTGGATTTGCTGTATGTACCTTTGCTCACTTAGGCACCCCTGTGCCTGGGGACCAACTTCACTTATGTGCCTCCAAGCCATGCGCATCTTAGGCTTTGCCATCTCTTTCTCAACCACTATGAAAACCAGGACCATGAGTCTCTATTACCTATGAAGCCCAATCACTGCCACTTTTCCAGTCTTGAAGAGGTTTTCTTCTTTTCTTTCTGCTCTTGGAACATCTGTCTCTAATAATGCACCTGTCTGAGTGGATAGAAAGATGGGTAAATGCGATAAAGCAAAAATGATAGAAAATTAATGGCAAAATCTAGATGATGAGTAATGGGAATTCACTGTAAAACTCTTTCAGTTTTGCCATATGTTTAAAATTTTTCATAATCGACAGTGAAGGAAATACAACTCTCTCTCCAACCCTTAATATTCCATGCTGTAGTTTTTGAAAACAAGAGCCTAAAAGTAAGAACACGGTGGAGTACTTAGCCCTATGGCATAAATCTCCCCCAAGGCAGGGGAAATGATCTGGCCAAAAAACTTTCTTGGAATCTGAGAGGCGAAAATACAGCAAGAACAAATCACAATTTGAAATCTCAATGGATTTTTCCGCTACACTTTCTAAATTAAATTTGAAAAATGAAGCGGGTGTGATTACCCATTCCTATTCCTCATTACCACTTCTCTCTGAAATCTACATACAATAACCACTTTCTTTACACTTGAAGATGTTTAGGAAGGAAGCAGTAGCTGACTCTCCTCACTTCTGCATCCCACAGCCAGGCACACAAAAGAGAGATTCTTGGCTGCTGGGCACATAAATTGAAGACATCCCAAATTTTGATGACCAAAAATGCAAAGAAACTGCCAAGTAGCTTTTGAGCTCTGCAAAGAGCCTATCAATTGGTTGTTGGGACCGTACTGAGAGGATCTTAGCATTGCTTTGAATGCTGAGAAATGACAGGTTTCAGAGGTACTTCTCATTCTTTCTTTTTCAGTCATAAGTGGTTATTTGAAAGCTCTGAACAGTCAAAGCATAGGTAAAAATAAGTTTATTGCCTAAATGAATAAAATCAAGTCTCTGTCTGTTGCCACATTATGCAGAAATGACTGATTTGATTTTAATCAAATTTGGAAGATATGTTTTCAATTGCCTGCTAAAATATAATGCTGAGTGGTATATAGAAAATACATATTGAGTCACCCATTAGATTTCCCCATGTGCTATAGTTTTGATATCATTTCATTTGAATGTCTCCCAAGAGCACACTATAAATGAAGGCAGATTCAGAGTGACGTGATATTATAGGGAGATGGAAGCTTCAGAGGTGGGGCATAGTGGGAGATCCCTAGAATACTGGATCATCAGAAGAGTGCCCTCAAAGGAGATTCTGAGACTTGAGTCTCTCTCTCTCTCTCTCTCTCTCTCTCTCTCTGTCTCTGTCTCTCTCTTCCTCCTCCCTCCCTCCATTCTTTCTTCCTTCTCTCTCTCCTCCAATTCAGGATGTAAGCTTTTTTCCTGGGAATGCCCCACCATGAGGTACCACCATTTGCTGCCCCCACTAAACTAAGCTCATGCACACACCAGGCCTTTGAAACTTCAAAATGCGAGCCAAACAACCCTTTTGTCTCATTATAAGTTAGTTGCCTCAAATATTTCCTTGTAGTAATGTGAAGCTCACTAAGACACCATGACAAGTGTCTCTAGAGTAACCAAAAATTAGGTATGGCACTTATTGGGACTTCCAGTGAGAAGGTATGTATCTGAAAAAGATGGATTTCAACTCTGAGTCTTTAACTAAGTACTGTGATTTGCAAGCACTGACTTGGGATTGGGATGTTTTGCACCTAGGCAGTTCTAAAAAGAAGCTTCACTATGAGTTGCTGCTAGCAAGAATTTGTTTATTTAAACATGACTAGTAAGTCTCCTAAGTAATGCTGGGAGGCTGGGTGGTTACTATGACCAAAGAAGACTGTATTTATACTAGCAGTAATAAATATAATTACAGCATCCAAAAAATTAAAGTAACTTATATCAAGGTATTTTATTTTATGTACTCATATTCTCAGCTATATTCCTGTATTATATTTGTTAATTATATGTAATACACTCACTTTACCAAGATTAAAATACAAGCTCTCCTCATCTCTCACTCTCTCCCTCTTGGTTTCACACACACATACGCATACATACACATACACACACCCCTGTTTGGCAGGTACCATAGCAGTCATCATCATAATAATATTAAAATCATGTGATGAAATGTCTCCACAACTTTAATACTGTGAATTTAACTATAACCTCTTATCACAATTTGCTCCTTATCTAGAGAGAGAATAGGTATTTTCACTTCTAGTTAATTCTCTTCCTGCCACTGTTGCATATCTTGTACCAGGTTGATTTTACATCCATCATTATTTTTTAAATGGACAAACATTTCAAATCAAAGAGGGAGAAGTGTGATTCAGAGAAAGAGGAGAGCAAATAATGGGCAAACTAATGGTTTCCCAGGGTTGAATTGCCATGGTAAGATTTTCCTTGTATGATGAAATGAATGTTAGAAAGATACATTCCTTAATTGATCACCCTCTGAGCAAGTAGAGATAGGGTATCATCACAAAATATTCTACTATTAAGACAAGTGAATGACCAAGAGATATATGGAAAAATAGTAAATATTATTGATTTTCAGAGAAATTAAAATTAAATCCATAATGAGATATTACCTCACATCTGTTAAGTGGCAATTTTTTTTAAAATTTAGCACATGTTGGTTAAGCTGTGAAGAAAAGGGAACCCTAGCATACTGTTAGTGGGAATGCCAATTAGTGTAGCCAGTGTGGAGAACAATATAGAAAGTCCTCATGAAAACAACTAAAATATTTATCATAAGTTTCAACAACCTCACTTGTGTACGCTTTCAAATATAAATGAAATCAGTTTGTTGAAGACATGCTGCACTCCCATTTTAATTCACAATAGCCAATTCTAGGAGCAACCTAAATTTGATCAACAAACAAATCGATAAAGAAAATGTAGTATATATACCCAAGGGAATATCAAACAGCCGTCAAAAAGACAAAAATTCTGTCATTTGCAACAACGTAGGTAAACCTGGAGGATATTATGCTAAGCAAAATAAGCTAGGTATGGAAAAACATGCAAGAGATACTGCATGAACTCACTTATATATGTGGAATCTAAAACTGTCAAACTTACAGAAGAAAGAAAGAAGGATGATGGTTCCCAGGTGCTGAGCAGGAATTGGGATTAGTGAAAATGAGATGTTAGTCAAGCGTATAAAGTTTCAGTTTGACAGGGGGAATAAGTTTTACTGCTGTACTGCATAGCATGATGACTACCGTTAATAATATATTTCAGGATTGCCAAGAGTAGACTTTAAATGTTCTTACTACAAAAAATGGTAAGTGGAAAAAAATGATAAGTAGGTGAGGTTAACTAGCTCAATTCAATCATTCCACAGTGTGTGTATTGTGTATCACAGTGTAACCCTTAAATATATATATATATAATTATTATTTTGTCAATTAAAAATTAAAAAATTAAAAAACAATCATCATAAAAATATACAAAAACTTGCATACAAGCCTTGGTTATAATTGATAATTGATGCTCCTAGTTCCCAATTTGCTCCCTTGAAATAGGCTTACTTAGTAGGCAGATACCTCTAAGACCTACAACTGATCAAATAAGATCTTGGGGTAAGAGACTTAGACAACAAATCAGTGGTTAAGAGTGCAAAGTTTGGAGTGAAGTAGCGGGGCTTGAATCTTATCTCTATCTGTGCGTCCATAGACAAGATATTTAAATTTAAAACAGACAAAGTTAACGTTAAATCAGGTTAGCATCCAGATGCAGTGAAGTTTATTCTATCTGGTGTGGCTTCTCTTATACTGTATTAGGCTTATACCTACCTAGTATATCAGGGTGCACATTTAGATTTCCTTTCTGTCTACAATTTCCTTGTGCTTGCTTCCATACATAGAAAGCTCTGAAAGCCAACAGGGAAAATAAATCAGAAGGTGAAAACTCTTAAACCGGGTCAGTGAACATGTTGGAAAATTTGAGATTATAAGCAACGTTTGTCATTGTAAAAATAATGTTTCAACCAGCAGATCAAACCTTGGATATGAATTGTGATAAAGAACAAAAAGAAACAAGAACCACCCTGCTATTGAAGACAAGATATTACCTTTCCAGAGATAAGGATTTTCCAGTTCCTAAAGGAAGCAGGAACACATTTGCATTCTTTAAAAAGACCACCACCTGGCAACAGTAGTAGAACTGTATGCTTCTGATTCAGCCACCGGTGATGATGTCACAGCTTCCTAATTGCCCCAGTCTAAGACACAGTATATCTGGGAGAATTAGCCAGAACCTTGTTAGTTGCAAGCTCCATTTTCAGCATCTAAATAATAAGTACTAAAAGTATGAATGAACAAATGAATACATGAATGAATGCATGAATGATGAATGAACATGCACTCCAATACTAGAATATATCTGAAAAAGTATATTCAGTATATATTCTACCAATGAGCAATCCAGAGCTATGAGAACATAAAAGGTTCAGTAAAAAGAATTACAGGACAAACTATGCAGTAAAAAAAAAAAAAACCCTGAGGCCAAAACCCAAACCCAGAGACTCAGTTCAATACTTAAGTCCACCAGATTGAGTCTAATGCCCTGGTGCTGACGGCCATGTCCACCCTGGCACTGCTCTGCTTTCTCACCAGAAGCCAGACTGAGTAGCAAAGCTGGGCCTCTGGCTTTCACTCTACATCTGTGGCTCCTTCTGGTTCTGGCAAACTCACTAAACAGGAACACATCCTGGCTGGCACCCCAGTGTGGCTCTGCCACGCCCCGGGCCCTCCACGTGGTGAGCACATCTTCCTGGCAGGACTGGAGAAGGGGAGCAGTCAGGAGATAAGGAAAAACCCTGTGTAAATATTCAATCTGCCCAGTCTGGCTATAAAGCTCAAGAGCACCCGCCTGACACCACCACTGTGATTTTACATAAATGACATTCAGGCTGGCTAACAAAACCCCATATGAGTCTCAACAGTAAAGGGCCTCTGGGTAATTCACCAGCTGGCTAGCTGATTTTAGCACAGTTAGTAAAACACTGCATTAACATTTAGCTTTTGTGTGTAGAACAAGCTGTGCAGTAATTTTTTCTAAATGTTACTGAAATATATTACCTGCAAACTATAGGCTAAGCTGAGGCAGCAATAGGAAAAGTCTGTTCGCAGAAAGCCCCAATTTTAGAACAAGTTTAAAATGCATTTGGGAGGTGCACATCTGACCCACAGGAAATAGTTCTTAATAGTGGATGATTAGCAGGCCTGGGATGAGGGTTCAATCTTTGCCAGGAGACACACACTCTTTTGATCCATTGCCTCCTATATACTATGTGCCTATTGCCAGCAAAGCCTTTATTGCAGGCCAGATAGCTTGAGGAGCATCAAGATTTTCTTTCTTTTTTTAACACTGTAAAGTAAGGAAATTTGTGCAAGGGAATCTGCCCTAGGGACTCTGATTCTGTATCAGCTGCCATCAGTCCTACCTAAGCTCCTCAGCATACATCACCGGTTCCCTGGACTGCCAGGAATTTCTTACTGCAAACACCTGCAACTTCAGCCTGGGGGACTTTTCTGGACTCAGATAAAATGCTTCCTTTAAACCCTGGCAAACTGGAAAAGTGTGTGTGATTGCGGAGGTTGGGGGGAGAGGCAGTAATATCCCCAGAGGCAGGTCCCAACCATTGCAGACTGGTAGGAGAGGGGGGATTCCAGCTTCCTCACCACACACGTGAGGGTAAAACTGAGGCATGTTGCAGTCACCCGCGATGGTAGATGACTCTAGAGTGTATACATCTTACAGATGCTCCTCAACCTAAAATAGAGTTTTGTCCAGATTTTTAAAACACGTTGTATGTTGAAAACATAAGTTAAAAATGCATTCAACACACATAACCAGCCACATATCCCAGCTTAGCAACACAACACATTGTAGGGTGTCCCGTTATTTTTCCTTCTAACCATGGGCTTACTGGAAGCTGTGACTTGCTGCTGTTGCCCAGCCTTTTGAGAGAGGACCACATAGTGATAGCCAGGAAAACATCAAAATTCAAAATCTAAAGTGTGATTTCTACTGAATGCATACTTCTGTTTGTATTTTTTTTATTTTTTATTTTTTTTATTTTTTATTTTATTTTTTTTTTTTGTCTTTTGAGACGGTTTCACTGCGAAGTTCAGGTCAACTTGAATTCACACTTTGTAACCCTGGCTGGCCTCAAATTCACAGCAATCCTCCTGCCTTAGCCTCATGAGTGCTGGGATTACAGGGATGCTCCTATGCCCGGCATGTGTATCATTTTTGAACCATCCTAAAAGTTGAAAAATTATAAATCGAACCAATCTGAGTAGGAACTATTTGAACGTCTGCTGTCTCATCACCCAACCCCTAGCAGTACCTCCTGGGAGCTCCAGCTTTCAAATAAGCCACCTGTTCTCCTTTCACACCATTGATTTAGAGTCAACTTCCAGAGGACCCTGTCCTGACACAGACCCCTTCCTCTCTCTCATTTAATCTAACTCTTTCATCCTTTCAACACAAATCAGTTTGAAACCCCAACCATGTGCCAAGTCTTCTGATAATTTCCTAACAGTCCCTACTAAAATCAATTAATTGAATAATTAAACCAACTTTCTTTTCTCAAAAGAGTTCCAAATTCATTCATGCTGAGGTGCAGCTAACGAAGGGAGTCAAAATAATGAGTTCTTTCCCCACTAGACCAACAATGATTCAAGGACCACATACAAACTTCTGAACTGCCTGTGAAGCCTGGCATCTGACACCAGAGAATTCATACCACAGAGACATCTGTTGGCTCAAACTTTCAGAAAAGTGTCCCCAAAAGGTAGTATTTTAGTACATTTTCAGTTACCATAACAGAGTACCAGAGGTTAGTATGCAAATAATAGAGGTTTACGTTGGCTCACGGTTAAGAGCCGGCACCACCATTGACTCAGCACCTGATGAGGGCCTCATGCTGCTTCAACTCATAGTAGAATGTGGAAGGAAAGTAATCATTTGCAACAAAACCAAAGTATGAGGAGTTCCCTTGCTCTTGCAGAAGCTAATTCAGTACCCCAAGAATGAGAACTCATGAATGAATGAAAGTCATTAATTCATTTATGAGGGTTCTGTCCCATGACCTAAACCCCTTTCACAGAGCCCAAATTCCCAACACTGCTACAATGGGAAGCAAACCTTGGTATGAGTTTGGGTGGAGACAAATCATACTCAGATGATAACAAGTAGAATGGGGCATATGCAAGGCTGCACAGTCAAAGAACCTTGTATAAGATGTCAGCCTTGGAGACCTGCTTCCAGCATTGCTGACCACGGCTTTGTTGAAGGTCAGATAACTCTTCTAAAGCAGTTAATAGTAGCCAGAAAACACAAGATATACAAAGGCACACGTCTGACCTTCAGATTGAAGAAACTGGTGACCATAGGTAGGAATGGATGGAGCTATTGGGAAAATTCAAGCAAGAGAGTGAGTGGGGAAGATGCAAAGTGATCTTTTTGTTAAATCAAAAGACTCATTGTTCAGAGAAGATACAAGCAGTGTAACTATCTGTACAAATAAACACCAGGAAAGGAAACTCAGAAACATAGGCCCACTCTAAATTCTCAGGTGGAAACCTGGTGGCAATTCTCCTCAGGTGGCAAATCTCAGGTAGGCAATCAATAGCATAATTTCCACCTGAGCCTGTCTTTCCTCTTGCACCCACTCTGTACCTAGTGACTTCCCTGAACGTGAGCTAATATAAATTCAGAAAGTGTAAGCCATTTTAAGATAAATCTGATGAGGAGATAGATATATTCATGTGCATGCAAAAACCGAGGAGAAATGATTCCTGATTATTCTCAGTGGTTTTAATTATTTGGGCTCACAGCTCTCCTCCATTTTCATGGTAACTCTGGAAGTAACTCTACACAAATGGCTCTGCCAAGAGACACACACTGGTGGGGAGGGTTGGCCATCTTTCCAAGTCTTCCCACCCAAGCCTGACTGCAAATAAGCACCTAGAATAATTTAGAAACAACAGTGTACATAAAATAAATAGCATATATTCCATGCAGTTCCACCAGCACACCAGGCTTGGCTGCTTAACCAAATACCTCTTAAACATCTACTATGTTTTAGGCATGGGTCTTTAACAATATTTCAGTTTAGTAAGTTTTGCCCTTCACTCCTAAAACAAAAATGCAGTCTGCTTTTCCACTGATGTTTTTAAATTCAATGCTCCTACCAAAAATATATAAAGGCAGGATGACATATTATTCAAGAATTCCAAATTAAGAGGAGGAAAGACCTTAGTTAAAAAACTTGACTTTGTCACTTACTTTTTATGTGAGCAGAGGTGAGCTCACTGATTATATTTATTCTTAGCTTTTGTTTTACCACTTCAAACTGACGGTAGTAGTAGGGTCTACTACTTGGAGTGTTTTTGTAAGGTTAAGTAAAACAATAAATGTGAAGGGACTGCTCATATGTAGTAAGTGCCTGTGTTAATTTCCTATTGCTACTGTAACAAATTACCATGAACTTAGTGGTTTAAAACAATATATATTTATTATCTTATAATTTTTAAGGTCAAAAGTCCAAAATGGGTCTTTACCAAGATCCTGAGAATTTCTGTTTCCTCTTGAGGGTACAAGGGAGAACCCATTCTTTGCCTCTTACAAGTTGTAGAGACTATCTCTATCCTTTGGCTCATGGCTGCATCAGTCTAACCTCTTCCTCCATCATCATGTCTCCTTCTCAGATTCTGATACTCCTTCCTCTCTTTATATGGCCCTTTGTGATTGCATTGTTTTCACCTAGATAATCCGGGACAATCTCCCCCTCAGAAAATCTTTAACTTAATCACAGCTTCAAAATGCTTTTTGTCGTGTAAGGTAGCATATTCACATTTTCTAGGAATTAGGACATGAATGAACATCTTTGGGGGCCATTACTCAGCCTACCATAGTGTTTATTCATTCTTAGGCAAAAAAGTAATTTTTGCCCTTAGAAGCCTTTTAGTGATTTTGTGTATTTTCTAACATGCAGGTATGTGTGGTAAAGATGATATGCCAGTCATTGGTGGCTGTTCCACTATTCCTGTGCCCACCTAATGCTAACTCTAAGATGGTATATATCTATGTAAAAACTTAAATTTCACATGGGTCTGAAATCCTAATAAGAAATTATATGCAGTATTGATGGCCTTTGCTCCTCTGAAAATAAAATAAGAATTGTGGGTTGTGGCTTTTTTTGTAAGATGAAGTATCACCTCCTAGTATAGTACATATTTGTCATGGTAGTTATCTACTTCTCCGCCTTGAGTGCAAGCTCCATGAAAGTAGATGTATTTGTCTTGGTTGTTCATTTCTGTATCGCTGCATCTAGAGAAATACTTAGCACGTAGTATGCACTCAACAAACAAATGACTTCAATGAATTAATAGAATGAGCTAAAGCAGTTTTGGAATAATTATATTGAATAGTAAAAATACATACATGTTTTAGAGTTGGGAGTTTGGGCTGGCATTCATTTGATCCTTAAAATACAATGTAAAGCATCACATACAAATTGGATCATAATTTGGGGTCCATTTATTTGCTTGCCTAAGAACTTTGATCATGAGCTTTTAAGAAGCAAAATACAATGGTTTTAGGTAAGGCTGTGCTGGAAGAGAATAAATTTCAATATTGGTTCCAACTTTTATATTAGGCTGCCCTTTTCCAGTGAAGAAATAAGTGACAAGAGAGGTGCTGAAAATTATCCTCTGTTCACTAGCCCACCCAGATGCATTCATTTATTCTTTAATTGTCTGAATAATATAAACCACAAGCCTGCTGTCATAGATTCTGCATTCTACTGAGAAACATAACTAATAAATGAGATTTATAAAAATATATTCAGTATGTTAAATGGTAACCAGTGTTAAGGGATTTTTTTAAAAAATAGAAATGATAGGTACAAAGTAGGACACAATCTAGGCAAGGGGAACAAAAGTCCAAAATCAGGGACTCAGGACTGTGCTTCGTATGGTCTCTGTGAATGAGGGCTGAGTAGGAGGAGGATACGGTCAAAAGGGTTATGGGGAACTGGAACATGAATAGTCTATTTAGGCCTGGATGCATCTGCATAGCAAGCCTAGGGGAGTTTTGCACAGAGCAGTAGCATGCTCTGATCTGCGTTGTAACCATGCCCGCATTTGGCTAGTCTGTTAGGGCTTTCTTAAAGAGTTCGTTCAGAGTTCAAAGTCCTTGAAAGCAAGGAAAACACCAAACACAACTTTTTTTCCCCTAAACCCTAAAATTTCAGCATCTTCCACACCCAGTTATTGCTCAGCAGATATTTATTGATTCACTCATATAGTTACTGGGGCTGAGCTGTATACTGGCTAACTGATACCAGCAGAAATTAATGGAACCAACTAGGCAGAGAGTTGGAAGAGCTCCAGCGTCCCCTCAGTGGCCTACTGGGAAATTCTCTTTCCTTGGGCAGAATGTCATGCAACACTCACCTCTCACAATGTTAAAGATCCTGTCTTCCCAATATGCATAGGGATTCTTCACAACAAAAACGCCATGTTTAAGAAATGTTTAGATTGTAAACACAATACCAAATACAGTCTGTTGTTCTATCATTAAAGGAAATAGGGCAAGTAGATGAGGCAGACAGCAAGAGAATTACTCAAAGTTATCAAGTATATCACAAAAAGGAATTTGCTGTCTTTCTGCTGAATTGAACGATTTTGATTCAAGATCTTCTATAACCTTAACATCAAAGAAAATAATCATTAACTTGACATTTAGCTCCATAAAGCATTATAGCTTATAAACAATCCATTCCCTATGTCCCTTTTATCTGTACCAGAAATCTAATAATGATTCTTCTTTGCAACTCAAATGGTTTTTTATTAAGAAAGTTTCTGAAGCCAAGGAAAAGATGAGTTGTTCATGGAACAAAAGCTCACCAAAATCAGCATTATTAAAAATCTCTCAAGTCATCGAGCCTGCAGATCCTTCTTTCCCTCATACCATCCACTTTACAACTAGATGCCGGAAGAGACAAGGACAATCTTAGCAAGGGAATACTCATGACAATTGTACCATTTTCTCTAGATGGAGTGTTTCTCCTGATTTTTCTTTGACTATATTGGTTTCTATTCAGAAGAGAGAAAAGGACAATGGTATTAGAAGCAGTGAGCACAGATCCACCTAAAGCAGTATTTTTCAAACTTGACCATGTAACAGCAACTCAGGGACAGCTTGTAAAAGCACAAAATTCTGAGCCTTATTCCCTGCAGTTTTTGACTCAGTAATTCTGGAGCAGGACCTAAGAATCTGTACTTCTAACAAATTTCCAATGACGCTTAATACTGCAGGTCCAGGAAATATACCATGAGAAACCATGGCCTAAACACATAAAATTCAAAACATCTAGCTGCAGTTTATAATACTAGGCATTTGGACATAGATTATGTTTGGGTGAAAATATGAAGAAGGCTCAACCCTGTCATTTATCACTAAAGGACAGAAATATGTTCTGAGAACTGCACCATTAGATGATTTTATCATTGAGTAGTAAACATCATAGAGTATCATTACACAAAGCTAGATGGTATGGCCTGCTACACACCTAGACTCTATGGTATAACCTATTGTTCCTAGGCTATAAACCTGCACAGCATATTATGGTACTGAACACTGCAGGCAATTGTAATAGAATGACATTTATGTATATAAACACAGAAAAGGTACTATAAAAATATTAAGCAATAGGAATATTTAAGCCTTACCACAGTCTTATGGGGCAACTGATATATATATATATATATATATATATATATATATATATATATGTCATTGACCAAAACATTGTTAGCTGCACATGATGTTATATATGTGCATTTTAATACATATGTAAAAGATCATATTCTAGGCAACAGGAATGTCATACCTTTCTCCTTTAACCTCCTGTATGTTTTCAGGTCTCTTTAACATACCTACCTTGCTCCATACGATATCCTCAGCAGTTAGCCCCCTTCTCAGGATTTTGGTACATGATGACTATGCTTGGTCTCACAGGCCTGGGATCAGAAAAAAAGAGAAAAAAGAATGCAAAGCCCTTTGAAGACTGACAATACCTGCTCATTATTTTGTCAGAACTTGCCCAGCTGTAAGCAGGAAAATATTGTTATTTCCAACTATTTTATTAAATCAATATCTGAGCACTTGTTGATAGGATGTTGTGATCAAAGGCTGAGCCCCCATCTTCTGAATTCCCCTAACAATCCTTTGGAAAACATCATAAAAAGCATGTATTTGTTGAAATAGGCTTAGTATCACACTTGGCCTCGTCCCAAGCCCTCAAGGACACTCAAGAACACACAAAGAGGGTAATTCAAGGACAGCAGTTTCTCCAAAGTTGTCTTGTTTCCCCTCCAGTGGGAAAACACCCTTGGAAATACCCTGGAGGAACACAGGATCTATCCTTTCTAGGTCTGTGGCTGCTTCGTTTTATCCCACAGTACCTGGAGGTCTAGTGCATGCTCTGCTTTCATAGCTGGCTCTGGTGTGAGAGAGCAGATTTATATGCCAATTGCATCTTCATCACAGTGTCAGGGCTGCACAGGAAAGAGCAGAAGGCCTGAATCAGAAGTGCTTCATGAGGGAGACCTGCAGCTCACCACAATTAATGGATTATCTGAAAGGCCTCAGTACAGTTGACAAAGCAAATTTAACAAGAAAAATACAATACTGAGAGGAAGTAGGCAAATCCTCTAGTAGTAGGTATTGCTGCTGTTTGTATGGGAGTTGTTATGGTTTTATGTACTCTTAAGGGAAAGTGGAAAATGCAAATGAATTCTTCCAGTCTGAGAAATACAGCAGCAGCACTCACTGTGGTCGGGAGAACAATACTGAGCAGCAGGTGTAAACAAACAAAATAGAAGCCTAGATATTATGTTGTTGTCTAAAATCAAGATGCTTAGAAATTTGGAGGTATGGGGAGATCTGACTTGCTCTTCTAACTCCCTGTTGAGGTATGGAAAAAAGGCTGAGCAGCAGGATTTCCAAATGTCACAGGAAGGCTTCATTTTACCTACTTTGAAACTCTAGAAGGAAAAGCCACAAAATCAAATCAAAACTCTGATGGAGAAAGAATTGCCTTCAGTATCTGATGTCCCAGAAGGACCAAGAAGCATTATCCATGCTATCTTGCCTGGAATCAGTTGGGCCATGGAGGAGGTGGAGGAACATGATCATTCTCTTTCACAAAGAGCTTTTAAGAGACTACAACCCTTTACAGTGGCAAGCTCTGAAAACAGAACCCCAGGGGAGCCCTGGGGAAGCTTAGCAAAGATGATGCTGAAAGTTAGTTCAAACCATTGGGGTCAGCTTGCTTGTCTAACCCTGTTTTTAAAAGACCGTATGTGGCTGAAACTACAGCCCCCAAGCTAATGCACCCAATGCTGCAGTGTTGGCTGTGGTCATCAAATGAGCGTCTGCTTCCAGGCCTAGATCATAGCATGGCAGTGAGTAGTGTCCATGCTCAGGGAAGAGCCCAAGCAGCACACAAGGGAGAAGTAGAGATTTGAGCTATTGCTTAAAATCTTTTCGTGAGGGTGAAACTAGATCTGAAGTGAAAGAGCCCTCATCATTCATGAGATCAATCCTGCATCTCTGTCTGCCCCAGAATGAACAAAGGACAATGGCCTGGCTCAAGCTCTGAGGACCCTCAGTCCATAGATGGCTTGAAACCATGTCAGGCTCTCAGTATCTGCTCTAGAGACTTGCAAGCTAAAGAACAGCATGGTAGATGAAAGTAAAAGTTGATTTGGGCACGGGAGCACTGGATTTGAGTTCTGGACCTGCTGCTATGGCACAATGGACCCTGGACACATTGTTTCGCCTCTCAAGAGACCAGATCTCTTCTTGAAAATGACAGCTGATTAAAGACCTTTGTGGTCTCTATTGCCTCTAACATATTACAGTCTTATAATATCTAGTAAGCAAAATCATGAGAGGCCACTGTTGTGAACTGAACTCTACACTAAGCCCTAACAGACCAAACCATACCAAATGCAGTTATTCATGGTAAATGCCAAATAATCAAACCGAAACTTTAAAAAAGTAGATAGAATCCAAAACAGAACAGTGTCCACTACCCTTAAAACAGAATATTCTAGTCTATCTTGGTCAGCATAAGGAAATTCCCTCTACTTTAACCCTTACAAAAAAGGCTCTTCTTTAGCCCTTCACAAAAACACAGTAATTTAAAGGTCAACCTGATATTGTCCAGTCTTTTTCTATTGTTCTCTCCCCTTGTGACCATCTTACAAAACCTGTCATTCTGCTACTGTGAAGATGGGAGATGAGACCAAATAAGCCCATTTATGATTGTGACAGAGAGTGACATTCGAGAGGCTGACCAAAAGGATTGAATTGTAAAATTGGAATAGTTGCTGGGGATTTAGCTCAGTGGCTTAAGTGCCTGCCTGGCAAGTGCGAGGTCATGAGTTTGATTCCCGGTACCAAAAAAAAAAAAAAAAAATTGGAATAGTTTTGACCTACAACTTCCTTTATACATATTTTAAGTTTGCCCTAGAAGTTTCTGTAAACACAGTGAATTGCAGCCTCACTTGATGCAGAAAGTCTATAACTACTCGTAACAAGTAACTATATAACAGTCAATTATAAGCCGCCAACTCTTCAAACCATGTTGAAATAAAATAAATGCAATCTGCAACCAATTGGGCTATCTCTTCCTCACTTCCATTCTCTATATGCTACTTTTAGTTTGCAGGCTAGAAATAGAACCTGCTCATGTGGTAGGCCACAGTTGCCCTGCACCTATTCCAGTTCTGGTGCTACCCAATTCACAAATCATTCCTAACTCAATTAAATTCTTTTGAATTTAATATGTTTTTCAATTTTTAATTTAACAAATGAAGTTGTGAAAACACACCTGTCGTTCAGAAGGGACTAGAATTTAGTGGTGTCTATGGCACACGTACTGCAGCAGATTGTTTGTATCACTGAAAGCTCTAAAAGGTTTACCATTTGACTAGGCAAACCAGATATAATGGACAGCTTGGTAAATTGAAAAACCATATGCTTTCTTTATCCTATCTTTCTTATCCCTGAATTCTTCTTGGTCATGTTCCCTGAGAAATGACTCCTGCTACCTGCCTTGCTCACAGTCCTCCTGGCTCTCAGGAACTTCATTTCAGCCCACTAAGTAGTGCAAGTACCTATGTGTCCTGGTTCCTCTACTCTTGCATGACTCTTGAGACAGTTCCGGTCAGCTTTTCCTCCTAACTTTCTAAGTGAAAAATAGGTATTCATTTCTGTATTAGTCACTATTCTTGTCACTGAAACACAAAGTCTGACATGCACAATTTAATTCTTTAGTTTAGCTTAATTTGATTCATGATTTGGGGAGGTCAGTCCATGGTCACTGGCTCCAAAGAAGGAACATCATGGTAGAAGAGTGTGGTAGAGGAAAGCTGCTCATTTCATAGCAGTCAGCAAGCAGAAAACAGACAGAGAAGCTGGGGAGGAGCTATAATGTCCAAAGACACAGCCTCAACTCCTAACAGCATATTTAGCTATGAACTCAACAATGGATCAGTCCACTGATAAGTATGGTGTTCCAATGATCCAGTCATCTTCCAAAAGATCCACGTTTGAATATATGAGACTTCGAGGGAACATTTTAGATTTAATCCATAACAGTTTCTTTGATTCCAAATACATCTCAATTCCAAAGAATGCATACAAATTTTTCTCAAAAGTTACACCACAGTGCTTTTTTTTAATCATAAGAAGATATCAGGAGGTCTGCAGAAAAGCCAAGAACTTACTGTTTCTTTAAATCCTTCTTTTTGAATTTCCAGTCTCATCTCAAATATACTGCTGGGGATGATAGACACTCATCTTTGGGTATGACTTCCATTTGTCGTACCCAAAGCTATTTGATAGCACTTGCAGAAAAGATTTATGGATTTGTCTTTCTAGGACATAATCTCATTAGCCAAATCTTTTAATTAGATTGGTATATAAAACTGGAATTCTAAATTATTGATTTGCAAAGAAATATTTATTGTCAAATTGCACTGACCACTTCCATTTTCTCAGTCAAATGAGAGATACCATATGGAATTGAAGCCTGTGTGTCTGGTTTATTTCATTCAACATTATATTTTCCAGGTGCATCCATTTTCCTACAAATGTCATAAATTTATCATAAGCACTGAAATTAGAAATTCCATATGACCCAGCTATTCTACTACTAGCTATCTTCCCCAAAGAGCTTGAGTCATCACACTACAGTGGTACATGCATACTGATGTTTACAGCAACACAGTTCCTAATAACTAAATCTTGAAAGGAGCCTGTATGCCCATCAACACATAATTGGCTAAAAAAGTGGTATCTATATATAATGAAATACTACTCAGTTATAAATAGTGATAAATTTAAGAAATTTTTCTTATATATGACCACACAGAGAAAACTAAGGAAACCCTAAAGTATATTTCTAAACCTTTCATAGGAGCCTCCTGAGGGTCCCAAGAGAAAGAAAAAGCACACAGCCAAGTTACTGGATTGATTTTGCATTTGCTTTGTCTAAAATGGTAACTCATCTCAAAATTATAACTTTTGGATTTTCTTCTCAAAACGTTAGATTATTATAGTTATGTAAGAAGATTCATTATTTAATTCAGCAGGTAAGATACACATTTATAGACCAAAGGGACAGATATTTTGTAAATAATTGATAAGGGCAAATTGGAGCCTTTCTTCTCTTTACCTGGAGTCCCTTCAAACCTCTTTTATAAGGATACTAATCTCATTTATGTGGGACTAGTATGCCTTTGTGGTACCTGGAACTCCTTAACTCTAGACTGGAGCTCCGTCCATTTCCTCCATCACTCTTCACAAGCCTCACCCAGAGACCATGGGCACAAAAATTTGTAGTTGTATTGGTGGTGGTGGTGGTGGTGGTGGTGGTGGTGGTGATGGTTTTCTTTTGTACCACCAGAAAATACAGAACAAAACTTGAGTATCTGAATCATACTAGAAATTCATCTTCTCTAGTGTGAAATAGGAACTAGGGCCAAAGACCAGTACAGTCAACAGGGCCTGATATCAAGAGTTTTTAAGACCATAGCTGCAGACATAATTCCTTTTGACATATGCTTACTCTTCCCGCAGTCAATGCCCTGGCTTGTCATGGTGCACTAGAAACTACTCCACAGGGACCTAATTCACATATTTAACCAGAATCCTATAAACTGCACTGGTACCTGGGGAGGCATATCATGTGGGACAATGTCTGCCCATGGTCCACACAGAACAACCTGCTTTTGTGCAGACCAATAATAAAAGTTCAGTTCATCTCACTTGCAGTTCTGGGGCCAAAAGGATAAATGAGTTCAATGCCAAGGCCTCTCTGTATTTGAATCAGATTCTGCTCCACTCTTTCAATAGCCAAGCCATATCTCAAATTGAAACATACAGAGCAACAGTTGCAGCAGGCATCTCTCTGGCACAAAGGAAGAGCCTGACTTGTAATTTGTACTCTGTTATCAACTTTCTATGTGATGCAGACAATTTCCCATTTCCAGGGCTCTGTTTCTTCACCCACAAAATATAGAGATTAGCCTGGGTGATCTTTAAAGCCTCTTTCCAACTGTAATAATCTGTGTTTCCATAAAATAAATTCTAATACAGAGGATTCGTAATATTAATGGTGGTAGAGTGCTTGGCACTTAACATTTAGCCCTTTCAACATGATGTAATTATGTCTCTTTTAATCCTCCCACTGATCCTGTGAGGGATGCATTGTTAACTCCATTATTCTGGTTGCTACTGTAGCTTAAAACATTTTAAACTATTAACAAAAAGTCTGAGTAACATCATAAATATACAAATAATGCTGTTATTTGTTAAACAAATAAAGTGTTAACATTTTGTGAGACAAAAAATTACTGCATGTCACGATCATGCATTTGGAGGTTCCCTTGGGTTATTTAGCTTAGAGTCTTCCATACAGTCAGACAGTGGTTATAGCTAAAAATGAGGGAAGCTGGGGCAGCTGGGACCTGACTGGGCATCTTTCTCTATCCATGTGCAGTTGATTCTCATCATTCATGGTAGTTAAGTTCTATAAACTCACCACAAATACTGAACGACCAAATATTGAACTGTTTCTCCTAAGGGAAATATTTACCTCCAGTCACAATATTTTTGTCAACTGGTCAATACATAACCTTCTTTTATGTGCTTCTCTTTAAAAACACCTATTTGATATATATTGTTGATTGGTTAACATTGAACTCATGGTCAACAGCACTATAACTTATACCAGAATGAAGTTTAACTGACACATGCGTTTTCTCTGTAAAGCATATCACAGCCTTCCTGATCTTAGGAAGACTAGACGACACTTTAGCATTATGCTTGGAACCTATTTTGAACTGCAATAGCAACAACAAAAAGCACAGAAGTGGGGGAAATTTGGCACTAAAGACACAAACCAAGGTCACTTGTATACATTATAAGAGCCAAAACAAGAAGGCAGAATGTCACCATATTTGACCTCAGCTCGGAATATGCATATCAGGTAACTCTGACTATTTGCCACTCTACAAATGTTCACAAGTGACTCTGAATGTGCTGCAAGTATTGGTTTGGAGTGACAAGTCAATTTTAGTGAGGAGACAAATTTGCAAATACAAGATCTGTGAATAATGAGGATCAACTGTACTTTGAGACCTTTCCTGGGTAGTTTCTTGCAAGAGCTCACTGGGGTTTCTGCATAGAGTGATGGGTGCTGGATAATCAGACAGCACACATGGCCTCTCAGGTCTCCAAGCTGCATCACCTTTTCTGACCTATGGCTTCTGAAGTCAGGCAGCATCATCTCCTCTGAATTTAACTGGTTACAAGAAAGTAACAAACACATCCAAGTTCGAAGGCAAGAGATATGGACCTTACCCCTTGAGGGGAAGTTACAGTGTTCTAGAAGGAATTATGAGGCCAGAAAAATGGCTGTCATCCTCTTTGGAAAGCACAATTTACTACATATACTATACTGATGAAGAAACTGAGATTTGAAAAGTCAAATAATTTGCTTAATGTCACAGCTAATAAGTAGCAGACACAGAATTTAAGCTCAGACTTCTCTGGTTACCAAGGCTATGCCCTAACTATTCTGATCCCAACTTCATATGACATCCTTTTGGTTTACACTTTATAATTTCAACACAGGGCAAGCAAAATCTGGGGAACAGCAGAATGGTTGAGCAAATGGAGTGGTGAAATTGATGGAATTTTAGGAGGAACCTGGAGAAAAGAAAGGAAGTTGCTTGGCAACTGCTGTTGGGAAGATTAATCAAAGCATGAAGGTGAATGTGAAGAAGTTGAGGAAAATGAAATAAAAGTTAAGCAAAGCAGATATTTAGCTCAGGCACAGTATGAGAAAGGGCTAAAAGAGAAAAAGACGAGTCTTTAGGTCTGACAGAGCACACAGAGGAACAGAGACAAATGGATAGAAGAATAGTGAGATTTTGACACCACATGCAGCATAAACACCCACAAGTGTTCAGCGGGGAATAACTTTCAGTACATTTGAGAAATTCTATTGCAGGATAGATCCCTATTTTACCTATTATTTGCAAGGAAGAGACCAGATCTGGGACCCCAAGAATAAACAGGAAAAGGGAACACTACAGTGTTGAATTTAGAGTCTGGCAGGAGAACCTAGCTCCTAGGACCTTTGTCTGCATAATGGGAAGGGGATGGGTATCTTAGTTAATTTTCTATTGCTGTAACAAAATACCTAAGACCAGATAATTTATAACAAATAGAATTTTATTTGGCTTATGGTTCAGGGGGAAGGGAAGTCCAAAAGCAATGTAGCAGCATCTGCTTATAATCAAGTTGCATCGTAAAATGATGGGTGACATCACCTAGTGAGGCAGACCTAGTGCTAGTTCAGGTCTCTCTTCCTCTTTTTATAAAGCTATTAATGCCGTCATGGGGCTCTATCTTCATCTAACCCTAAAGACCTCCCAAAGACCTTACCTCAAAATACCATTAACATATGACTTTAGAGATTACATTTCCAACACAAGAAATTTGAGGGGACACATGCAAACCATAGCAGGGAGAGTACTTCCTCTTTGGTAAAGCCTTTGTTTTCCAATGGCAACTCTCCTCTGATTCAGGCAAAGCAGCTTTTTAATGAA
Organism: Dolichotis patagonum; assembly: GCA_004027295.1. Classification (NCBI taxonomy): domain Eukaryota; kingdom Metazoa; phylum Chordata; class Mammalia; order Rodentia; family Caviidae; genus Dolichotis; species Dolichotis patagonum. The sequence continues at coordinate 15,642 of PVJX010013006.1, read as the reverse complement.
AGGGCAAGCCAAAGACCACTACCTTTGTTACAACAGTTAACAGTGATGATTCCTGCAGAATTCCTCCTATAAAAGTATTATTTAAATAGTCAGATGATACTACTATTTTGTAACTTATCTAAATCAAGTGTCTCAGCATAAAAAAGGAACCCCAGTAGGGATTCCCAGTGGATGTCTAGAAATACAATACCTCTGATGAGAAATTCCATGGAAGACGAGTCTCCCTAATTTTCAGGGACCCTGCAGCTTTTGTAGGCTCACCAATATTTATTCTCTCCTTCCTGCTGATTATTCTAGTTTTCTATTGATGTGTAACAACCTGTAAACTCACCAACTTAAAAATACCGATTTCCTTTGTTCATGATTTTGTGGGTCAAGAATTCAGGAAGGGCTTATATGAGAGTAGTTCTTGCTTGTGATTTCTGAATGTGATTGCAGTCAGATGCCAACTGAGACTGCAGTTATCTGAATGTTGACAGTTGGAATTTCAAAGATGGCATGCATACAAGCTGGCATTGATACCAGCTGCAAACCAGGAAGTCAGCTGGAGTTGTTGATTGAATCACCTCTATGTGGCCTCTCCAGAATGGCAATCATGGAAAGTTCAGGCTTCTAAATTGAAAGTGGCTTCTTCCAGAGTATCTCAAAAGATGCTGGGCATGGTGGCACACTCCTGTAATTCCAGCACTCAAGAGGCTGAGGCAGGAGGATCACCACAAGTTGGAGGCCAGCCTGGGTCACACAATGAATCCAAGGCCAACCTCAATTACATTGTGAGACTCTGTCTCAAAAAAAAGCCTGCAATGCATCCTGTGACCTACCTTAGAAGTCACTTCCACCATGCTCTATTAGTCAATATAATCATAGCAATCAGAGTCGAGGGGAAGGACATAGATATAGCCTCTTTTTTTCTTTTTCTTTTATTTTCTTATTTTTTTTTCTTTTTCAGTACCAAGGACTGAACTCAGAGCCTTCCTACTGAGCTATATCTCAGATTTTTTATTATTTTATATTTTGAGACAGGGTCTTGCTACATAGCTAAGTTGCTCAGGCTGGGTTTGAACTCGTGACCCTCTGCTTCAGCCTCCCAGAGTGCTAGAATTATAGGTAGGTGCCACTAAACCTGGCTAGACACAACTTCTTGAAGGAAGGAGATTGAGGCCATATTTTATGACTGCCCAATGTAGGTTGAATTGTGTGACCTCCAGAGAGATGTTGAAATAGAACCCTCAGAAACTATGAATATGACCTTATTTGCAACAGGGTATTTGCAATGATCAGGTTAAGATGAGGTGTTAGGATGGGCCCTAATCCAATATGACTGTATCCTTATAAAAGAGGAAATTTGGACACAAACACAGATAGATGCTGAGGGATTTCTAGGAAAGTCTTTCTTACCCAATAACAGGTCATCCTCCTCCCTTTTGCCATTTCTCCTTTTTATTAACTATAATATTGACACAAGGTATAGAAACAGATTTGCCATCTTGCTTCTTGCCAGTAAGGGCACAAATAGATCAAGGAGATGAAAAGAATCTGAGTCCCCAAGGGCAGCTCTCTCTACTCAATGAAACACATCTTCATTGATTTGAACAGCTCTCATGCACCAGGCAGTATGCTAGGAGCTGGGGGCACCATCTCCCCTACTTTCTTCTAATGATCTGTCCTTAACCTCATAGACAGATGATTTCAACTTGATGAGACACATGCAGGAAAAAAAAAAGTATGGTTGTGATGCTATGGATTCTGAGAGAAGTCTCCTATCTACCTTGCCAGGAGGACTTCCTGGAGATTCCCTCAAGAAGGAATCTAAGAGATGCGCAGACTTAAAAGTTCAGGTCAAGCCCCAAAGAGCTGCAAGGGGAATGTCCTCTCCCTCAACAAGAAACACCTTTCCAGAGTGTCACATGGGTCAGACTAGGACTCTCTGAAGTCCCAGAGTGCCCAGAGCAGTGCAGCTAGGGCTGCTTGTAGTTCCCATGGAAACCACTACCTCAGGACGCCTAGCAACCAGGGCCTCCCAGGCTGTCCTGGGAGACACCTCGGGCTGTTGCATAGTAGCCAAGCTGCCACTATCCTCAAGAGGGTTAATAAACAGAAACCTGAAAGAACTCCTACCATGAAAAAAAAAAAAAAACAGAATCTAGTTACTGCTACCTTCCCTTCAGCCAGAATACCTTGCATTCAACCCATTTCTCATAATCAACCATCAGAACCCTGACTCAGAAGCCACAGCTACAGAAGCAACATGGCTTCCAGGATTTTCCACAGAAAATAAGAGCATTAAGTTTCCTGCTGAACCAGGTCTAGCTGGCCTCATACCATCATGAATCTAGTCACATTATCTGCAAGGACCTAACAAGCCTGAAAGCAGAAGTCACCTGAGAGTATTCATTGCTTCCAGGATTTCTAGAACTTCAACCAGCCATAGAAGACACTGCTCTCCACGGCCTGGGCGAATGTGAATGCCTCTTGTCAGAAGCAACAGCTTACCAGAACCTGTGGAAAAACTCTGCTCATGACTTCACTTCCCTAAACCTCACCTCCCTCTGTGAATAATTATAGAAGTGAAGCCTTCTGAACAGCAGGAGAGGGATGAACATGGGTTTCCAAGTCCCTTAGCCAACAAATATAAATAATGAAGGCCAAAGTGGGGTAAGATGCCAGCTAAACAGGCCCACCTTCCAATCTCTGTAAGGCCTTACACAAGTTAACTGAAACTCTCTGAGCCACAATTTCCACATCCATGAAATGAGATAATAATAATAATATTTACCACTATAGTCACTGAGAGAATTACACAAGAACATCTAGCAGGATTCCTGGCACATAGCAAGAGGAACTCTATGACCTAGAGTCTCCTTGCCTCCTTTTCTCATTGTGGCTGGATTTGTAAGTCTTTGGGAAAAGAAGCCACGAGGGTTTGGAGGTCCTCTTCCAGGTTCCTTGAAGAATGGGGTTCATACTGTCATTTTTACAGGTCCCCATGATATCTGCAGTGGTACTTACCTGGCTACTGAGCCAGAGACACAGTTAGTAATGGGGGAATAAAAAGACATTTGAGGAGTGAGCAAAGGGGGAGGACAAGAAAGAGAGAGTCTCATCCTAATGACATTTGCTGTTAGAAGAACAGTTTTGAAGCTGGAATAAAACCAGTGGTGCAGTGAACAAGCAATAAAAGTCAGCCCTCCTCGGAAAGCTGCACACAGCCTGCTATTCTCCCCACAGGCACAGTGAAAGAGCACTGTGACATCCCTCAGGCTTGGAAAAGGGAAGGAGACAGAGGGCAGCAGCAGGCTTATTGAAAAGGGAGCCTCAAAGTGCCTAGAACACTCACATCCCAACTAAGTCCTCACCAGCTCCTCTTGGGTCATTCTCTGCTAGCCTTCTCTGTATTCTCTAACACTTGGCTCTCTTTCCCTTATCACTGGCACACTGGTATCTCAGCCGTCACCATCTCTCCTCCCATGCAGCCCTCCATGTCTAACTCTCTATGCCCCATAGTGTGTGGCACATCGCGGGTACACATTGGCACTGAGTCGGACTGTCTATGCTTCCAGTTCTACAGTGAATTATAACTAAGAAGCCATTATGGAGAAAGTAGCTGTGTTGTAACAGTGAGTTTTTGAGTTGGCCCAGTGGCACATGCCTGTAATCCTAGTTACTGAAGTGGTAAGTTTGAGGCCTGCCTGGGCAACTTAGATTCTGCTTCAAAATAAAATTTAAAAACATCCAGAGAAGTCACTCAGTGGTAGAGCACTTGCCTAGCATGAAGGAGACTATCAATTCAATCCCAGTACTAAAAAATCAAAAAGTAGGGCTGGGTATATAGCTCAGCAGCACAGTGCCTGCCTGCAAGTGCAAGGTCATGAGTTCGATTCCCAATACCAAAAAATAAAAATTAAAAACAAAAAGTGAGTCTTCTCTGGCACACTTGCTCTGTCTCATATCTGACAGCTCTGCCATTTCACGATCCAGCAGGAAGATCCTCCCTAGGTGCCAAGTAGATTCCACTATCATGTTCTTGTGCTTCCCAGCCTCTAGAATATGAGCTAAATAAGCTTTCATTCTTTGTAAGTTACCCACTCTGGTGTATTCCATTACAGCAACAGAAAATGTACTAAAACATTTACTCATAAGGTTCTTCAAAGCCCCTCATCTTCCACATTCATTACACTACCCCATTAGCAACATCGGTTTGATTTTTCCATTCCCTCTACTTGAGTCTAGTCCATGCCAAGACTGGGCTTTTATTCTTCAGTGTAGTCTGAAACATCAGGAAAAGAAAATAGCTTCCCTTCAGACTGGGCCAGATCTCATTCTTCACCAACTCTCAGATGGCCTCTCAGATCACCTCCTCTACTTAACTCTAGACTCATGTGCCTTGGAACACTACATTAATTCCCTTATAAACAACAGGACCTTGTCCAAGAACCTTTCCAACCACACTAAAATATGAGGACTTTCTATATTGCAACAAGATTTCAAGAGATTCCATTTTGAAAATCTCTCCCTTAAAATATTCCTGAGGACAGGCCCTGAAATGTCTTGAGATTATCATGTCCAGAATCATGTTTCTGATATTCTTCCTCAAACCAGATCTTCTTGCAGGCTTCCCTATCTCAGTTAATGTACTTTCATTCTTTTAGCTACTCAGGTGAAAAAACTAAAACCTTAAACTTGTCCTTGACCACTGAGTCATCCATGAGATTGTACCTTACAGATATCCTACACAGGGGTGTAATTGATCAAGTACCTCAGATGCAAATTCATCATTGCATTCACATTGAAGCCACTTCTTCCAGAAGATGTTCCCCACCAATAACTGAGTGTGGTAGGAAAAAGAAAGACCCATACTCTTTTGTTGACAAGCTTTGGCTCAGGCATTCTCCAGAGGTTTTCCAAGACCTTCCTTAGACTACAAGGAGGCCCTGAACTCTTCCATCCATCCATCTTTCCCTTTCATCTTCATCAAGGGTCAGACTTCCATCATTGATGGCTCTCCCAGATTACCCTGTCTCTGACCCTGTTTCTTTTTCACACAGGAAATAATGATAAAGGCTTACAGGTCTGACTCCATCTGGAAACCTGCTTCTCGGAAGATACAGATTAACACAATACTCTGTCTCACACCTCATATCCCATCAGGGAACTCCATCAGCTCACTTCAAAACAACACCAGGATCCAATGACTTCTCACTATCCCCATGCTATCTCTTGGTATCATGGTCTTTCACCTCGATGTTGACACCTGCCTCCTGTCTCAAACAGTGTGGAGCATTAAGATGGCTGTAATTTCACTGTGCTGCTCTCTGCTTCCTTGAATGTGATTCTGTGTGGATTCCAGACCTAAGCTTTTTGGGGCCTGGCAGCTACTGCTTCCTGCCTCTTGGAGCTCAGCCTCCATGCTGTGTGGAAGTCTTAACAGCCCACTTGGAGGAAAACCAATGTCCCTAGCCAGCCTCCAGCAGGTCTAAACTCCCAGATGACAGCCAGCACCAACTTGTCAGTCATATGAATGAGCCATCTTGGAATTAGATACTTCAGCTCTACCTAACCTGGATGATGCCACATGAGGCAAAAAAAAGTTCTCCCCATTATGCCTCCCCTAAATTGTGAAAGTATTAGTAAATAAATGGTTCTAGTTAAGCCATTAAGTTTTAGACTGTTTTTTCACACTGTAATAAACAATCAAAAGAGTCAGGGTCCCAATAGGAAACAGATGGAATGCCAAAGGGACAACTGAAAAGCATTTAATTAAGTACTTTGTGCACAAAGATGTGGTCAGGATTGTGGAAACAGACCAGGGATGGTGAAGCACCTGGAGGATGCCTCATACACTGCTAGGCCTCAAGGAGCAACAGGTAGAGTAGCTAGAAGTGGGAGGGCTAGCTGCCAAGAGAAGTGGCCTTATGTAGAGTCAATCAGCAGTGACTCGACAGGGTGGGAACCAGAAGAATAAATGAAATAAAGGCCCTGATCTCATTCTTCTCCCTTGTTCCCTCTCATCTCCTACCATTTCCCATTGGCTGAACCTACTGGAAACCAAAGGGCCAACAGCCCACTGCTGAAGTTCATACAGGTCAGCCTGCCAATGCACAGGGCAGATAGAAAAGTGGAATTAATCAAGATTCTCCAGGGAAATGAAACCAATAGGAGGCAGGAGAAAGAGGGAGGGAGTGAAGAAGGAAGGGAAGGAGGGCAGGAGAGGGAAGGGGAGAGGAGGTCATACAGCATATATATGAAACATACATGTATATAAGGCTCTAACAGTGATGAAGGCACAGACATCCCACAACCTGGCATCTGTAAACTGGTGATCCAGGAAAAACCCGTAGCAGTGTCATTAAAGCCTAAGAACCAGGAGAGTTAGTGGTGTGAATACTAGTCTGAGTTCAAAGGCCCGAAAACCTGCAGCATCAATGTGCAAGAGCAGAAGAAGACAGATGTCCCAGGCCAAGCAGAGAGATGAATTCATCCTCCACCTTTTGTTCTATCTGGACTTTCAGCAGATTGGAAGATAACCACTGAAGCAAGGGTGAGTCTTAGTCTGCTGATTGAAGTGCTAATCTCCTCCAGAAATGCACTCAAGGACATACCCAGGAATCTGAGCAGCCCCAAACCCAATTTGACACACAGAATTAAACATCATTCTCTCTGCTTTGGGCCATATCTTATCTATTTTCATTAAAATAACCAGAAAGATTCTGTTAAGATTAAATGGGAGGACATAATTCCTTTTGTTAAAATGCTCCATAATCACTTGGTAAAAGCTAAAATTCCTTACAATATCCTGCAAGGACATTTCACCCATGATCTCTGAGCTACCCATGATCTCTGCACTCATCACCAGGGCTTTCTCCCTTGTTCTGAGTCAAACTACACAGGTTTTCTTGCCCTTCTCCAAACTTCATGGGCACAATCTGTCCTCAGGTCATTTGCACTGGGCCATTCCCTCTATCTCATATGTTTTTCCCCCTCATATCACATAACCGAGTATTTTGCTCCCTTCAAATCTTTATGGAAAAGCCATCATTTCAGGGAGACCTCTCCATCCACAATGTCAACATCGCCCACCAACCTGACATTACATATAAGCCCTTTCCCTGGTTTGTCTCTCTGCTATTATTTTGGAATATCAAAACTTTCATATGTTTTATTTGTTTATGCTGTACAGTGAACGTCTCTCCCACCATAAAATAAATTATGTGTGGGCAAGGATTTTTGTATGTCTTGTTTACTAGAACAGCATCTAGAACAATATTTGGTATACAACATTCAACAAATAACTGTTTAATAAGTGAATGAAAGGCCATAGAAAATGGCAATACATAGTTTATATATATATGCATAAATGCATATATATATATGTGTGTGTGTGTAGATAGAAATACATACATGCATAAAATTGTAACATGGTAATGAATGGAAGTAATATATTTTGTACTTCAAAAATAAGTATAAAATATGTTAGAATTTTCCTTTTGAGTAGTTTCCTTCTGTTTCACTTTCACAATATCTATTGTACATTTTGGATCTTATTTACTCTTTCAGTGGGAAGGTGAGAGGAGAAAAAAAGAAAGGAAAAGTATAGCAAATGAGGGCTTAGATTTGGAAGATTCTAAAGCAGCCAGTAATTCTATTATAGACACTAAACAAAGTTTAGTCAATCCAAGAAAGTTCACACTACATTTCAGTTTGTGTTTAAAGCCCATTTAAGGAATTCTTCCAATCCAAGAGGCAAGATTCTAAAATGTTAAAGCTTCATTAGAAGAAAATCTAAGTTCAAATAAAAGAAGTTGAGAGTCTCCATTTGAGGTTTCCTTGCTTGCAGCCACTGTCCTCTAAAAAACAACACCCCTCCCAGGGAAATTGCCCCTATGGATATGCTACCCTTGCTTAGAAGTATCAAAAGATTTTAATAATGGGTTATTTCTCCCAAAAAAAAGTTGTACTATGTTGCTTTAAGCAAGGTATCTAATAACCCTATGAATTTACTTCATATTCAAAGAAACAGGGAGAATCCTAATGATTCCGATACATAGAAAAAAAGTAACATAAAAATGAGAAGCTGTGTGATTACAAATCTACCCCTGTAAGACCTGTCTTTGTTGAACATTATGTTGTTACTATGAGATCAGTGGAGGAGGTTGGCAAGATTTTCTAGCACAGTGCCTGGCACACTACAAAAACGCAGTTCTGGCTAGTACCCTAACTACCCCTTACCCTCTGAGGTTGGAGTGAGCAGGATTTTCTCAGAAGAACTCTCTTTATTATAGCAACTGAGTCAACAGGGAATGCATCCACCTTAACTTCTGGGAAAACAGGACAAGTAAAATTGCAGTGAAGGTGCCATCATGTCTAGGCGTAAATGCCCATCGTTCCATCACAGGAAACAAAGTAAAGGAGGGCTTGCCTGGAGGCTAATTAACAGACAGCTACCGTCATCTGAGACTTCAAAGAATCAAAACAAACCACCAGCTGCCACTGATCTTTTCAATCTCCTTCTGGAAGAGTGAAGCTAAGAGGAGGACATTCCTAGCAATTGTTACCGAGTCTCCAGAATGACAACTGAGCACAAATTCATCCTTATGAGTAATCAGACATCAGATAAAATCTGCATCCTGAGGCATCTTCCACCCAAATTGTATCTCTAGGGCAATAGAAGTGAAGCGGTAACCACTGTGTCCTCCATATGCAGGGCTCTACTCAGAAAGAAGATGCCAGGCAAATTTCTGCAGGCTGGCCAAGCATCCCACGAGCCTGCCCATAGCTCAGTGTACTGAGGAAGGCTCAGATCCAAGCTAGACTATGGTCTTTTGCCTGAAGTTGGGAAGGAAGATTCTGCTGAATCAGTACTTAACTATAGTACATGGACTTATAAGGTCATACAGACTTGGCGGCCAAAGGCACCACTGGGGCTGCCTTGTTTGGCCTACACTCTCAGAGAAACAGATGTAATTTAGCCTGAGAAAAGAGTGATGCAGAGCCACAGAGGCAATAAGAGAGAAAAGATGGAAAAACAGAACAAAGACAGGATCACTGATAGCCCTTCACGCAGCCCTGATGTCCTGAGTCATATATAGTTGCCTTTTTGTCAATGCCTTCCATTCTGATCCTTAAGGTTTTATTTCTTTAGTTTAACATGTTAAACCACTGGTGTTCCAGGAAAAGACATACCATTAATGTCATTGGTGGTCACTGACACCTGCATGTGAATAATGGACAGAATCCTTCCCAAAGGCAAATTTTGATATGGAGATCATGAGGAAAGTTAAACACAGCTCCTTAGGAAGGCAAAGTGCCCTCCAACCAAGAGAGCTGAGGAGTCTAGAAATAATCTTGGGCAGCCAATTTAGACCATTCCAGCCAATTGCCAAGCCGAGTGCTGTACTCAAGGTGACTTGACTCTCCTGCCAGCCCTCCTTCCATTCTCACTTACTTTGTCTTCTTCCTGTCTGACCTAGACATTACCTTAGCCTCTCATGCTCAAGCCTCACTTGCTCCAGAGCATCTTCTCCACTACCGATATAGTCTCTTATTTAGTCATTTATTCTTTTATTATTTGTCTCTTCCATTCAAGCATCACTTCATCAGATCCAGGACCATATGGATCTTACTTCTCAATAAGATTTAATTATTCCTAGTGCACAGTTTCCAAAGATTGTCTGTGCCAGCTTACACCTCTTTTGTAACATTCCCTGTGGTTTGAGCTGGTTTTAGTCATGCTGCTCCATGAAACCACTGATACTGACTGATTCATCTTTGACGCCCCAATGCCTTGTAGAGTCAGACCTTGAAAAACTCTAGATGGATGGAAGTATTGGATAGACAGAATGGGAGGAGGATGTAAAGGAATGTCAAAGCCTGAGAGTAGCCATTTCCATTATTATGACTATGTAATAAATCCCAAAACATACTGGCATTAAATAACTATTTTATTATTTTCATAATAATCTAAAAAAAAAACCTGGGTGAAAATTTTGAGAAATCTTGATGGGTTGGTTATTATTTTGGAGTCTGCCTTGTGGTTGCAGGCAGATGTCAGCAGGACTTACAGTCATCTGAAGGCTAGACTGGGCTGAACATCCAAGACAGCAAGTCACATAGTCAACAAATGATCCTGGCTGTTGATGAGGAGCCCAGCTGACACTCAACCTATATGCAACCTCTGGATGTGGCTTGGGTTTCACAGTGTAGCTGAATTTTTGGTGCCTTAGGGCTTTCCACAATCAAGGTAGAAACTATACTGTCTTTAAGGACCTGGGCTCAGAAGTCATTAAGGATCACCTCTACCATCCTCTGTTAATTAAAGTAATCACAATCCCACCCTGATTAAAGCAGACAAAACACAGATACCACCTATCAATGGAAGGACATCAAAAATTTTGGAGCCATTTGCTGACACTGGCTCAGTTTAAGGGTTTTTTTTTTCTGTCTACCCCTTTTTAAATTTATGGTAGAAGAAATCAAGGTTCAGAGAATTTACATAGTTTAGTCACAGTCACTCCAAATGAGTGGTGGAGCTAAGGCAAAACCAAAGTCCCCTTCACTCAAGCCAGTTTGACTTCCATGTGCTATATTACATTGAGGACGCCTCTATTAATTATAACATTCTCACTTTTGAGCAACCAAACCCAACTTTGACAAAATTAACAACAATAACAAAAAAGAAAAAAATTAATAGAGAAATCCAAAACCTATCTCAGAGAACCAAGAGAATTGTTAATCAGACATAGAGCAACTGCAGGGCCCTCAAGAAAAGGTATTCATTGAATGTCTCCCTAAAAATCTATGGTGGAAGACCCTACTTTCAAAGATCTTTTCTAAAATATGTCCCTAGATATGTTAGCTACCTTTCCCTTTCCAGTGTTGTGACAAGCTACACTGGAAAAAAAATCAAATTAAAGGAAGAAAGAATTATTTTGGTCCATGGTTTCAGAAGTTTCACTTACTGATCACTTAGTACATTCTTTTGAGGTCTCATAGCAAAGCAGAAGGTTATGGCCAAGAATGCATAGTGGAGCAAAGTTGCTCATCTCAGCAACTAGGAGACCAAGAGAAAGAGAAGGCAGGGCCCACAAATCCCCAGTAAGTACACCCTTCCAGCAATCTAACTTCCTCCCAACAGGCTTCACCTCGTAAAGTTTCCACCAGCTCCCAGTAGTGCCACAGGCTGATGACCCAGCCTGGTCTTAGAGGGATACTTCATATCCAAAGTAAAACACTGGAGAATTTTTTTCTGATTGTGTAGAGTGTTAACTTGGGAATAAGTGATGTGTTCAACAGAGAAAGAGACATCCTGGCCCTTTTGATGTAGTTTATATGGAAGATGTCATTGACAATAACTCTGTCACCCAGCTCTCCAACATTTCCATTATTGGCCAATGCAACAAGCCATGGATTCCTTTTCTCCAAGAAAAAGTTACCTGTCTGAGTATTACCGAAAAGAGAGACAAAGACTTTAGGGACCAAATAGGCATGAGTGAACTGATCTCCAGGTGACATATTAAAAAGCTCTTTGTACTTAAAGATAATACACATTAGAAGGAAATAAAAGAGCTGCTATCAGTGGACTCAATGCCAATATATCTCTAGTGTTGTTTCTCTCTGTTCCAAGGTCCAAATTTCCAAGAGGGAAAGCCTCAGCTACCTCAACAAAGTTGGATTTCTACCCTCATCTCCAATTAATCAGGCTTCGCTAGTAGGACAAAGTTGCGGAGTACAGCCAATGCCAGAAATGGTCTCCCTGAGTTTTCCAACATGTTCTGGCAGACATTGCTCATTGCGATCTTGACACTGCTATGAACCTGGGCATCATCTCTCAGCAGAGGGGATCCCCCTAGACATGTGACCCTGATGATCTGAAAAATTCTTCTCATCTTCATTGGGTAGTTGAGATACAAGCTTGGCATACATCATACAATGAACTAGAAGCCACAGAGCCACAATTGTTGGGCAGTAAATGGTTAAGAATCATTTACCGTGTTTCAAAGTTTCAAGTCCCATATGTTTCAGTACTTCTTGCTGCCAGGCCATGCACATGTAATTTGATATTCCATAGCCCAAAGCAAGGCAAGATACAAAGACATACAAACATTCAATCAAGGAAATATGAGACTTTTACAAAACATTTAGGAACTGTGCATCCGGTAAATCAGTGTTACTAAAGCTATGCCATGTAATGCTTATATGTTGAGGTCAGCTGTGATGTAAATTGTGAGGACATTTATTTTTACTAATAATAGTTTCAGTACCAAAGTTTAAGAATAGTTTCTTGAGTGAAAAGCAAATATATATGACACATACATTTCCTCCTATAATGGCATCAGGGTCTCACATTTACACATATTTTCTCAAGTGGGAGAGAAAGAGGTGTTGGTAGAGGCTCCATATAGCCCTGGGCAAGCCCAGGGGAGTATGACACACATGTAACTGTCATCTGATATAATAATATATTTTTTGTGGAGAAAATCTTAAAAACAACTGCCAAAAGTGATGTCATTGCTGATCTGCCAAAAACGGGGGAGTTTAAAAATGCTCTCAAATCCTGGTGTTAGTTCAGGTTCTGCTTTATGTTAAGAAAAATTAGCCAGAACTGAGAATTAAATCAAGAGAATTTCATGTCCTTTAAATGACATTGTAACCAAACTCACCTAGGAATTAATTGATTGTACAGGAGAAGGCACTTGTGTTTAGTTTTCTACTTCTCATCTGATTGGAACTCACACTGTGTAAAGTTAGAGGGCCATTTGAATGTTTTTGTCCAGTAGAAAAATAACCTCACATATTACAGTTTTATAGTCCCATGAAACATTTCCCAAGTTTGTGCCCTTTATCCAATTCAGTACATTATTCCTTTGACTGACTGCGTGTAAATATATATCCTTTGAACCTGTCTTACCATCTTGCTGACTCATTAATTATGAGTAAAATCATTCATACATGTTCATTTATATTTGCATGAGAGTCATGTATTTAACATTTTGAAAATTATGCTTCAACAATACGAATGAGGCTGCAGTTTCTGCAGTCTCCTCAAAGCAGGTGGAGTGAGATGGGTTGCAAAATTCTTTCCAGTATTTTACGAATCCTTGAATAAAAGTATAGTACAAAGTATGCATTAGGGTAGGCTACTTGTTAGAGAAATTTTCAAAGGAAAATTTAGGAAAGTTTTAGGAGTGAGTATATAGAAAAATGAATTCTAGCTAAACAAGTATCTCAAAATTATCACTAAGTGCTATGGTTTCAACAATGATGTCATTTCCAAAATTTGTGTTGAAACTTACTCCCCAATGCAACAGTGTTAAAAGATGTGGCCTTTGAAAGGTAGTCCCACACAAGTGGGATTAGTACCCTTTAAACAAAAGCTCAAAGTTGAAAGGAGCTGCTCATCTGTCTCTCCACCATGTGAAAACACGGGCTTTCTCCCCTCAGGGGGATGTAGTAGCAAGGTGCCATCTTGGAAGTGCAGAACAGCCTTCACTGGGCTCCAGTCCTACAAGTACCTTGACATTTGACTTCTGCCTCTAGAGCCACAGGAAATAAATTTCTACTCTTCCCAGTTACCTGCTTTTGTGTATTTTGTTATAGTAGTACAAACAGACTAAGACACCAAGTCACCTGAGTAGTTAAGAATTAATGTGCCCAGACTGTCAAGAGTCTGGTAAAGCATCCTACCTTGCCCAAAAATGGTTGTGAATCTTTATGGTACCTGTCTTCTGGAATAGTTATATCACTGATAAGTATGGGAGGCAGAAAGCAATCCCCTGACTCCTCCTTATTCTTCCAGATGAAAGCCTACAGCATCAGATGACAAACAGCAATCTGAGCAGGTCACTCAGCACCTTGTTACCCAAAGTGTAGCCTCTGGACTAGCAGAAATATACCACCTGACCAACTGACCACATGACCTAGTGAAACAAGACCTGTACTTTAACAGGATCCCCTGGTACTTTGCACATATGAGGAGGCTGGGAAGCACTGATCTGCCTGTAGGATCCATAGGTGGTTCTCACCCTTGGTCATATATTGAAACCACCTGGTAAGCCTTAGTGCTTACATAGAGTGGGGCAGTATTAGTATCCTCCATAGCATGATGGAGAACAAAGTGACAGACTGAAAACATAGGTACTCATCCCAAATCATCACTGTGTAAGAAAAACCCAGCAAAGGGGCTTCAGCAATATGGACTCAGTGTGGGTTCTTGGAAAGGGTCCAAGGAGAGGAAGACTGAGGACTACATGAAAAAAAGAGAAGAATGGCAAAGTTTTAGAGTAATAATCAGGGGCCATAAAATGCCTAATATCCCAGAAATCACAAATAAGAGGAAGAGCAAAGTATGCTTTGACTATTATTAATGACGTCCTTTTACTCATTCTGAATCCCAGTCAGAGATTTTTCTTTCTACAAAGTTTGATAGTAAGAAATCCCCATAATAATCAAGTTAAACTTCTCACTGTCACAGCCTACAGTTGTTATTTTTACAAACGGGTTGCTGCAAGCACAAGATGATTAGGTTAAGTACCAGCGACTTGCAAATGTGAGCCCAAATACTTGTCATAGATGTATTCCGACAACTGTAGTCCAACAATCTGTTTAACCCAGTGCTTTGGTTTCTTCAATTATGAAGTGTCCTTTGAGGGTCTGGCAGACTCCAGAGGATTAAGAGTGGTAATGGTGCTGAGAAAAGTTGCTATTTAGAAAACTTTAAACAAAAAGTATTAATATGCTGTGGTAAAAACAAAGTCAGCCAATTAATTTGCTGAATTCAAATTATGATAATGTTAACTACTATAATATCCCCTCCAAAGTATGGTGTCAAAACAATAGAAGCTTATTCCTTCCTCATGTAAGGTTCAAAATGGTCATATCAAGCAGAAATTCAAAAGTGAAGACTCACGGTCACTCTTTATTGCTATCTTAGTTCACGCTACTATGAAAATGCAGAGAAGCTTATAAAAAACACAAATTTACTTCTCATAATCCTGGAGGCTGGGAGTTCGAGACCACAGTGCTATTGTTGTCAGGTTCTGGGGAAGACTTGCTTCCAGGTTGCAGACAGCTGACACCTTGTTGCATGGTCTTGTGGCAAAAAAAAGAGTAAAAAGCTCTCTGGCATCTCTTCTTATTAGGACACTAATTCCATTTATGAGGCTCTACCCTCATGACCCAGTCACTTCTCGAAGGCCTAATACTATCACATGGCATGTTAGGATTTCAATATATAAATTAAGAACAGATGCAAACATTCCATTCATAACTACCACACTTTTCTGCATTAAGTCAGCAGATTGGTCAAAAGCTTGATAAAGGTTTTTCACGGTGGCACATGCCTGTAATCCCAGGACTTGGGAGGCTAAGGAAGGAGGATAGTGACTTCCAGGCCAGCTTGGGCTACACGGAAAGTTCATGGGCAACTCAGACTACATAGTGAGACCCAGTATCATAAAGCAATAACAACAAAATAAAATACAAAAAACTTTCCATGCAGGAGGGTTCCATGGGTCAAGCCTGAAACAGGCCCACATAACTCCTGCGCACATTTTGCAGTTAGAATTCAGTGTCTTAGCCATACCAAACCCCAAAGGAGACTGAGAATGTAGAAAAGCTGCACGGTCAAGACAGTAAATGAGTTTGGTA
>PVJX010013005.1:0-48651 GCA_004027295.1 Dolichotis patagonum | reverse complement strand
GAGCTTATCAATTTCCTGAACATAGTGGTTAATCAATTCTGGTTGATCATTAGAATCCCCAATTTTTTAAATTGGGGAGCATTAAAAAAAACAAAAGTACTGTGCCTACCTGCAAAGAATCTGCTTCAGGGCTGGGGATTTAGCTCAGCAGCATAAGCGCCTGCCTTGTAATTGCACAGTTGTGAGTCTGATTCCCGTACCAAAAAAAAAAAAAAAGAATCTGCTTCAATCGTTCTATGTGGGAAAGAGATAACAGCCACATTTTCACATTTTTATCTTTCTCTCTGGTATCTCTGCTGTCTGATATCTCTCTTACTCTTCCCTCCATCTTCTCTCCCCGTCTGTTATTTTCTTAAGATATGAAGGAAATAAGAGCCGGGGACACAGCTCTGTGGCACAGTGCCTGCCTGGCAAGTGTAAGGTCCTAAGTTGATTCCCAGCACCAAAAAAAAGATATGAAGGAAACAGTTCTCAGAGCTGCTCAAAGATGCAGTCCACTGTAGTATTTGTCATTATTTAATGTATCTTATACAAGACAAAATACTGCCATTAAACTTGAACAGTGATTTTAAGCCATATTTCAATTACAGAAATTCTCAGCCATACATCAATTACAGAAATTTTAAGCCATACCTCAAGTACAGAAATTCTCAGCTAAAAATCTGAAAAAAAATGTTAATGAGACTTCCCCATCCCTACAATTACTCTACTCTGTAAGAAACCACATGTGCTCCTATGAGTTACCATCCTGTGTCCTTTTCTATAACCTCTCATCAAAGAAGATCCAAAGGATGGAAAGCAGAGGGTAATAGGAACAATGAGGGGGTATAGCACTTGGGAGCAGAGACCCTCTTTGGTCACTGATTTCATGTCTATAAATTTTTACAACAGTCTTCGAAGTCATGTCATTAATTTAGAGACTATAGGTAAGGTTATTAAACTAAAATTACCCAAAGAGACAGTAAAATTCCATTTTGCCAACTAGCACTACAAAAATCAGTTTTATACAATGTTATAACCTCAGTGTTGACTTGATGGCTCATAGAAATGTTTGTTCATTTAGTTACAATAAGATTCTAAGGTAAATAGTAACACAGAAGCCATACTTTAAAAAAAAAAGCTTCGTTAAAAAAATTGACTTCTGTTTATAAAATTACAAAAACATGAATTTTCCTAAATATTCATCTTCTAAAGTACAATATGAATTAATATGATTTATAAATTGTTGTCAAAACTACCTCTATAGTGAGAGGCAAAGAAACATGGAATGGAATTTACCTGAACTTCTCAGCTAGCCTGTCAAATTTATTTGTGCTCTCTTCACACATAGTGCTTTATTCTTTTCCTCACTCCTCAAACGAGACTAAAAAAATTTCCTAACGTAGCCAGGTTTCCTAGGCTTCTTTGAAGACTCAGTTCAACACCACAAAACATTCACAAGCATATTTATCATTCCAGTGGACTGGAGTGACACATCTACTTGATCTTCTGGCCAGAAGTCACGGCCAGTGAGTCCTACGAAGGTTCAACCACTGTACACAGTTTGTGAGATGCTGTGGTCAGTCACATAGGCTGACACTGTACTAGTGTTAGTATGATTCCAGGCCTAGAAAACATTTAATGCAGATGAATTTTATATTTCAAAATGAAAATATGGTTTTGACATTCAAGTAAAACTATAATAAAGAAAAATCTTTGATTCTTAAAATATTAATACATAGTACTTAAGTTTATTTTACTTTTTAACACACAAAGGATTAACATAAAATACTCACAGAGATATCACGATGAATGTTTCTTATGTCTAGTGCTATTAGTAAGAGGCTATGAAGAAAGCCATGTGTAAAGAGAAACTCGGCCTGTGAAAAGCATAGGAAGGTCAAAGCACAGATCCATAAAGCAGAAACTGACAACTGCTGCTCTAGTCAAAGTTGTTTTTACTGTCTAAGACAGTGGGAATTAATCTCTTTGAAGGACATGCAGAATAAGCATACAGGTGAAAACAACCAAAAAGATTTGGTAGCTGGGGATATAGCTTAATGTGAGTGCTTGCTTAGCATGCATTAGGTTCTAGATTTGATCCCTAGCACTGCAAGTGTGTGTGTGTGTGTGTGTGTGTGTGTGTGTGTGTGTGTAGACGTACAGCATGTGGAGATACATTTTCTTCCTATCAATAGCAGTTCTTAAAAATAGCCATTTCCTCTGAAAAGCAGTTTAATTTTCACAGCAGAATGATCTGTTGAACCTAGAGGAATTATCCCACTTTGTATCTTCCAACCAGATGAAAGACTTTCCTGGTAAGGTTCCATTTACTTCTGTGGCATGGGAGTATCCGGCATATAAAGGGTACAATCATATATTATGATGAGGTTCTATGTCAATCAATTACGGTGATGCCAAGAACCTCACTGCCCACTAGGCAATGGCAGAAAAGATGGGAATTCCTTTCATTATCCTGGAATAAATTCTACACAATGTAGATGGTAGCTTAGCATTACCTCATGGTAGAAGGTTTTGTCAGAATCTGATTAGCCACTGGGCCCAATTAATTCAGACAAGGACCTGTTTAAATTCACCAAATTGGCTAATGGGCTCTTTTGTGTACACAATTAAAAATGTCTAAAACAAGCCAGGCATGGTGGCACACTCTTGTAATCCTAGCACTCAGGAGGCTGAGGCAGGAGGATCACTGCAAGTTTGAGGACCAGCCTGGGCTACAAAGTGAGCCCAAGGCCAGCCTGAACTGCATAGTGAGACCCTGTCTCAAAAAAGATTAAAATAAATAAATAAATAAATAAATAAATAAATACTAAAACATAGGGATCTAACTCTTGGATTAAAATTATGAAAAGAAAACAGGGCCCTTCTAATTTCTCTCTTTTTGCCCAAAAAGGCAGATGAGATCCTCAAATCTAGTAGTAAAGTATACATAGGTAAGCTTTTGATGTGTGGTTTAAGTCTTTCTGCAGAAACCACTGAATTAATTCTAGTTTATAGTTGCAGCGTGGTAGAGAAATACAGTTACATGAACCAGGAATGTTTCCTTTAGTATGGGTACAGAACCAGCATTTTATAGTTTTAGGGCTATGTGAACCTGACACTACCCTGGACAAGCACTCCATATCCCAAATACATATGAATGTAGAACAGACTAATAAGAAACCAACCCGCATTTCTCTTAAGGGAGCATGTGTACCACAATAGGCAGCAATGATCAAAGACCCCTACACTGTATGAAATGCAATCATTTTGCTTTAAAAGAAGTAATGTGGATAAGGGGGTCTACTGGAATCTGTTTTGCTTTCTTAAGACTATAAGATGGAGCAAAGAGGACAAAAAAGAAAACTCCTATGGGTTCATATCAGCTTGTAGTGAAGCATTAAGACAAGGCTTCAGTTATAGTACTGTTGCCAAGACACAGGTGGCAAACAAAGAACAGTAAACAAATTCTCCATGGCAGATCTGCAGAAGCCAAAGTCTCCACAGTGAAGTCTGAAGTGGGAAAAAGTGTTCAAGGGTAACTAACACTGAAAATCTAACACTTTATAGAAAATAAAAGGTAGATATTTTTAGAATTTGTTCTAATACTTATCAACACAGTTAAATAATTTTAAAATAACTTTAATGTGATGAAAATATAAATCAATCTAACACATTATCTAAAGTCTAATTCCAAGTGTTCTAGGAGTCTATCAAGACAATCCTGCAGAAGAAAGGGCACTCATCAGTGGTTTTGAAAATCTGCCAGCAGAACCCAGAAGTGAGTTGGCAAGTGTGAGGAAGCTTTGAAAAGACGACTGCTGAAGAGGTGGGCAGTACCACTAGCAACAGTCCTGCCTCATCTCCTACTCCCTCGTCATCACCATGAAAGCCCATTCTCTAACAATCGCAGTGTCAAGGCTTCTCCACAGAGGCCTCCACACGCTGGCCAAACGGGGTGTAAGGAAGAAGACCCAGGATGACACAGTAGCTAACTATATTACTTTTGTTAAACACATAAGAAAATTCTAGGCTGGAAATATAGCTCAGTGGCATAAGTACCTGTCCAGCCAGTACAAGATCCTGAATTTGAGTCCCAGAACAGCAACAACGACAACAACAAAACAAACAAAAAAAATCTAGCAGTGCATATCACGTATATCTCTACCCTACATGTTACACCGATCCTGGTACAATACAAAGTTCACAAAAAGAAGACTACTTCAATAAATGAAATCGTTATGATTTTGCTATTACATGGTACTACCCAGTGACCATTTGTAATGGTAATATAGAATTCCATCAGTATATTTCCAAAGCCCCCCCCCAATTCATTTGGTGTTTCTAAAGAAGTAGAAACCATAGAAAAGATGTTATTCTTTAAAAAGAATTCATTAAAAATCAACATATATGAGATTGCTGTAATATAAGAGTAAACTCTTCTTAAATGCTGCATGTTAGTCCAAGTGGTGGCTGTGCCATTAAAAACGATACAATCCTAGATAAAACACTAGAAATTCTCTGGAATGCAATTTTATCTTTGGTAAAAAGAGGAGGTTTAATTTCATTTTTCCTAAGCAAAAACTCAGCTCTGAAAATATTTTGCCTTAGTTTTTTAGTCCAATTTAAATGAGCTTTTGATACTTTGATGACAAATGTTAAATTCAATGCCTATGAAAATTAAGGATTTTAAAGTAATTTTTAAAGAAAATCTTATACTATTTATAGAAAGGTAGATATTTTTAGAAGAATTTGTTCTAATAATACACAGTTAAATAATTTTAAAATAACTTTAATGCAACAGAAATATAAATAATCTATTATCTAAAGTCTAAATCTAAGAATAATGTCATTCTTTAAAATAGCTTAGTAACAGATCAAATAATAGTATACTGGGTACAATGTTCACATTTCTTATCTATAACTGGACCTTTAAATACTACAAAGGAAAGCTCAGAACCCTAAAAAAGCTTTTGAAAGCAAGTTACGGGGGAAAGGGAGGTAAGGGGCTAGGGAGACACTACACACTGCCCTTTCACTCTCACCGACACTGACCACAAACAAAAGCCAGCCTGCCACGGCAATACTTGGAGCAGGCATTTTGAATCTTAATCTTTTTCCTATCTTCCCAACACATGTACACACACACGGACACAGTATAATATTTTCTACACTACTTCAAGTCTTTGAATATCACTGAAACAAGTTTAGTGTCAAACAAGCTCATGAATTTTTCAACCAAAAAAGGTAAATGATTATTACAAAGCCTATTTGATTGTCTTACCTTTAGGGTAAAAAGTAATTTCCTTTCACTCAATGAACAGCCCCACATCAAAATCACATGCAAGCCTAATTAAATTAATATCACAAACAATAGGTTTAAATACTCTTATTTGGGTCTCAAAAATGACTAGCATAGTAAAATATGTGACTTTTTAAGGAGCGAAAATTTTATGTCTAGTACCTTTCACCTTAGGTTTCTATTTATCATCTGTTTTTAAAATGATATTAATACAATATACACTATCTTCTAAAAGATGATATTATTTAATATTAAGCCTTCCTAAGAAATAACTTAAGACATTTACAAATGGATAGAGATTCACATTAGGCTGGA
Source organism: Dolichotis patagonum (assembly GCA_004027295.1). Lineage (NCBI taxonomy): Eukaryota > Metazoa > Chordata > Mammalia > Rodentia > Caviidae > Dolichotis > Dolichotis patagonum. The sequence goes on along the minus strand of PVJX010013005.1, from coordinate 43,055 downwards.
GAATTAAATATGTGACTGCTTGACTGAGGAGAGGTAATTCAGTTTGTCCTGAGTAACTCTTACAATTTGAAAGAATATACATAAAAACACTCTGAAAACAAATCCCTTCCATGATACAGTTAAATGCAAATTCTCTTTTCTGTCTTACTCCAGAAAGCTCCTGCACACATAGCTGATACGCCACCTACTGCAAAGCAGAGCTGACAGCGCAGGCAAAGCTGCTAGCATTTCCATTCCATCGCCAGACTGGAACTGAATAAAGGCGTGTGTGTGTACGGTAGTTTTTCTTTTTTTAAAAATCTCAAAGCCAAGAAGAACAAACTGAAATAACAGCTTCAAAAATGGAGCGTAAAATAATCAGAAGAGAAAAAGAAAAGGAGTATGAAGGGAAACACAACAGCCTGGAAGACACTGAACAAGGAAAGAACTGCAAATCCACACTTATGACCCTCAACGTTGGTGGATATTTATACATTACGCAAAAACAAACACTGACCAAGTACCCAGATACTTTCCTTGAAGGTATTGTAAATGGGAAAATCCTCTGCCCATTTGATGCTGATGGCCATTACTTCATAGACAGGGATGGGCTCCTCTTCAGGCATGTCCTAAACTTCCTACGAAATGGAGAACTTCTACTGCCCGAAGGGTTTCGAGAAAATCAACTTCTTGCACAAGAAGCAGAATTCTTTCAGCTCAAGGGACTGGCAGAAGAAGTGAAATCCAGGTGGGAAAAAGAACAGCTAACACCCAGAGAGACTACTTTCTTGGAAATAACAGATAACCACGATCGTTCTCAAGGACTGAGAATCTTCTGTAATGCTCCTGATTTCATTTCAAAAATAAAATCTCGAATTGTTCTGGTATCCAAAAGCAGGCTGGATGGATTTCCAGAGGAGTTTTCAATATCATCAAATATCATTCAATTTAAATACTTCATAAAGTCTGAAAATGGCACTCGACTTGTACTAAAGGAAGACAACACCTTTGTCTGTACCTTGGAAACTCTTAAGTTTGAGGCTATCATGATGGCTTTAAAGTGTGGTTTTAGACTGCTGACCAGCCTGGATTGCTCTAAAGGGTCAATTGTTCACAGCGATGCACTTCATTTTATCAAGTAATTACCTGTCTCATGAACAAAGGCAACAAGCATGCAGCCAGCAAGCTTCGGAAAATCACAGCATCAAAGGCATCCCAAATAACGTGCTCGGCTAGCTCTGTACTACAGAGCCCTGCTGCTAATCAAGTACTGTGAGCTAACGGTATGTAAATTCTATCACTAAAGATGTCCTAACCTGGGGTGCTCCTGCTGATCAGACTCTTTCTCCTAAAATGAAAACAGTAGTCATCTATATACTGTAAATAAAGACTGAGTGCTTTTGCTATTTGTTTATTTTTCCTTAAGCTGTCTTTCAATCACCATGTCTTGGGTACTTGTATAAAAAGCAAGCATGCATACTGTCTATAGTTCATTTAAAAAATGGTAATAAAATATTTTAAGGGGCTGTGAGATTTAACATCTTTTCTGTTTATGGCAAAAATCTGCAAAAAAACTTGAACTGATATAATTAACCACTGAGCAAAACAGATGTGCAGCTCTACCTAAAACAGAGCTCTAGTGAAACAAAATGATATGTCAAAAGGTACTAAAGCTATTCACCTGATTTTTAATAGCTAGCATCAAAAGCTTATTCACAGTTCTTGTGTTTCATATTACAATTACAGCTGAATTGATATTTTATTGAAAATTCCTAGAAAACTTGATGACAAAAATAAATACCATTGTCAGCTTCTTTGCTTGTATTAATTATAATAAAAAGTTACATGTGTTACTTTAAAAACAAATAGCACCACTTGATGATTTTGCACAATACTTGTATTATACACTGATGTAACCATTATAGGCTATGATATCCCTGGCTGGTCTTGCAAGTGACAAAAATCAACAAATCATTTCTTTGCACAACTGAGCTCCAATACAGCATGGATAACAAGTTTCAACAGGGCATATGGTATCAGAATAAAGAATCTACTTTTACAATTACCCTGTTTATTTATTCCTTTTTCCAGCTCAGAAATATTAAATGAGTATGATTAAAGATTCTTATGAAAGAACTTCATTGATTATTTTCAGTATTTATCTAAATGTTAAATCTTAGACTCACTGAGTTATGTTGATTTCTTGATAGTGATTAAAAAATGTTTGAATCGTTTTACACATGGCTGTTTCTAAGAAATAAATCTACAACACAAACTGAACTCTAAATGTGAGCCCATTTCCCACCTCAAGTCTGCCCCAATAAAGAACAATTAAATCATTTCTCCATACTCATCTTTTGGTTAGAACTAGTTAAATCTTAAATTTGCTCCTTTGACATTAAATTAAAACTGGTAACTAGGGCCAGGGATTTAGCTCAGCGACGTAAGCACCTGCCTGACAAGCACATGGTTATGAGTTTGAACCCTGGTACCAAAAAAACCAAAAAACCCTAATAACTAAATCTTAACAACCTTCAACAAAAGATATCTTACAAATCTTGGCTGAAGTTTACATAGAGAAATTAGGATCCATTCCTAAGTTTCCATTACTTACAAAAACTTAGAATGAGTAGAACTAGTATCATTTCACTTCCACTTTACGACACCTAAGCTAATATCAAAGTTGGCTGTACATACTAAAAAGAGCCCTTTAAAAACTACTATACAGCCAAGCCCTTTAAGAAATTCTCATTAAACAACAAACTCCACATTAAATGTGTATTTTTGTTACATATAGTAAGAAAAAATGTTTCTACTAAAATATCAAATTATCTTAAGTACGTTAAGTGGTATAATCAAGACTCAAAGGAACCACAGAGAAAAATGTAACAGTCACTGAATTGTTTATATCCTCTCCATTCCAGTCTATAAGTTGACTTTTCCTTAGCATTTGGTCTTCAGTAATGAAAAAAATGGTTGTGACTTAATATCAAAGTTTCTCTAACAAGATTTCATTGTCAATAATAAAAACAGCCCTGACACATCTTTTTTATAGGTGATGTAGCTGTCACATCTCCTTAGATATCTTACAAGTACAGTTTTTGCATCAACTCACAAAAAATAGAACTTAATTTTTTTATAACAAAGTTAATATTGTTAGAAACCACTAAAAATCAGATTCATTTTTATGTAGTCTCTCTAAACAAATCATATCTTGATGCATTTAATTCCTTCTAAAGCTTCTGATAAATCACAGTATTGTAATATAACTTATTAAAGGAAATCTATCTAAGCTGGTTACTCTTGTAACCTTTTATAAATGTATTTATTTAAATTCCAAATTACTTGCTTTTGGTTTTATATATTCAGGTACCTAAACATTGTGCTGTAAGTGCACAGAAAATATAGTTTTATTTGTTTTTGTTTTTCTGGGCCAGGATTTTGCTAGACAGTCTGAGCTGGCCTTCACCTTACTACATAGCCCAGGCTTCCACTTCTCGGCCTCCTTAAAGTGGAGATGACAAATGTGTGTACCATGCTGGGCTAGTTTTTAACTTTCAAGTCTTTTTAAAAAATCAGAGATACCTTCTATTCAAGAAACTCAAGAAGTCAAATAAAATGTGAACTAAGTATGAGTGAAGCCTTCATAACATTTTGTTTCCAGTCTCTTAAATATTTCCTTCTCAGATCTTTTCGGATCACTTACAACTCAAACACTTAGCTCCCGGCACAAAACAGGAATTCACAAAGATGTGAATATAAATATTAAAATACAGGATCATCTCACTTGATACTACCTCACAATATAAGTATGCATAAAATGTTAAGTGAAAAACTGAATTTTGGAAAAGTCAGTAATATTTTTAATGTCACGTCATGTCATGTTATGTCATTTAAAGAACATGCAGTGAATCATCCATCTCACTAGACTAAAAAATATCCAGAATTTGTCTATTTGTGAATCTAGATTTTTATATATCAGATTTGCTGAAAAGCAGGGTAACTTTTGAAGACTTCTACAATCCATAGAACTAATACATTATGAGGAAAATATATGGTATGATGAAATTCACATGAGTTTTGGAATCTAACTTCCTAATATAGGGCCATAAGCTAGATCCTTAACTTTTAAAAATTTGAACATCCTTATTATAAAATGGGGATAATAATTACTTGATAGGGCTTTTTATAAAGCTTAATGGCTGAGTAGTATGTAAAATGCCTCACTCCCTCATAGACTTTCAATCAAAGCACTAATTACCATATGTAGTTTAAAAGTACCTTCACACCACTTCCATGGACTAGGCTTAGATAAGAGCAAAACAGAAAACTTTTAATGCATCCTTACTACTGTAATGAAATATTATAAGACACAAAAAATATGCTTTAAATTGCTACAGGTAAACACAGATTTCATTTGATTAGTTTAAAAATATATATGATGAGCCTTGGGGTATACGTCAGTGATACACAGTTTTGCCTAGCACGCAGAAGGCCATGAGTTCAATTCCCAATACTGACAAAAACAAAAAACAAAAACTGAAAAGACGTATGGTAAGTTTTTTGGACTTACCTTCTAGCCTCATGTAAAAAGCTAAAAAAGTAAAATAAACACCCCACCTGTTTTACCAATTTAAAATCAGTGGGAATAACATATGTGATCATATAATCTTAAGAGCTATGCCTATCTAGTAAATTATGATAAACACCTTAAAATGCAATGATGTTAGCTGGGGCTAAAAATATAGCACCTGGGGCTGAGGTATAGCTCAGTGGCACAAATGCCTCCCTGGCAAGTGCAGGGTCATGAGTTCGATCACCAGTACCAAAAAGAAAAAAAAGTATCTGAATCGTAATTATCCTTGCTAGTAAAACAGAGCTACAATATGGCCTATCCAAATAGCATTCAAGTTAAAGGGAAAAAAAAAAAAACTTCTATCTAGTTTTGGAATATATGACCTGTAGCAGATTTTCTTCCTAATCAATACTTTTTAAATTATTAGCTTAAACAAAATAATGATAAAGCTGATAATATTAAAATTAATTTGCTTTATTAACAAACATCAAGGGAGTAATATTAAAGGAACACACACTGGACAGAGAGAACTCTAAAATGTGCCTAATAAAGGTGTGACTCTATCTGTTTTTCTTGCCAAATATACACAATAGTTCAAGAATTTGTATTAAACAAAAAATCACTGGTATGTATCTCATAAGCTGTTATAAATGACCTATATTTACTTAAAAATTTTTATTTGTAAGAAAGTATAACTTGAGTGTTTTTATGTAAAGTACTAAAACTACAGTTTTATTTCAACATTAGCTATTTTACTAAATTGGTTACTAAAAACATGAGACAATTATACCTGTCTTAAAACCCTGTTCCCTACCATTAAATATAACAGTTAACATAACAGCATAATAAATTTTCTAATCCAAGATTCCAGAAGATTCAGTAAGATTTTAAATCAACTTTTAATAATTAAAAGCATCTAAATAATTCCTAGAAATTCCTTTTTAAAAACAGGCTCACCTTTGAAAAGTAATTTTGATTACTGGCCTCTAGGATATACAGCAAAAATTTTTCTATACTATAAAGGTATAGCATTGAGCAAGTCTAAAATTCATTCTTGCACCTACTGATTTTGTTTGTTGTAATAGATGTTCATTAATTAATTTTTTAGAATTAAGAAATGTTGAATGATTCTAATTTTCACTCAATTAGTTGCTTGAATCTGATAATCTTCCATCACTTAATGTGATTTTACAAAGAATTAAACCATTTGGTGTTTTCCTTAGATACACCATTTAACGAAGTTATTTGTATTTTTTAAAAAAGTATTTAAAGTGTGAAGAAACAACAGTCATATGCTCTAATGAAACTATTTTGATTTTTTAAATAATTTTTTCTACATATGTATGGATATTTTAAAAGAAATCCCTACAGAAAGAAAAAAGGAAGACTGCACACAGCCAAGTACGAATGAAAATTAAGATTGGATAATTACTAGAAACACCAAAGAATCTGCAAGTTATAGGTAATTTTTTAAATCAACAAAAAACAGTAGTACTGTACCTGATAATGAGTAACACCTCAGCAAATGCTAGATGTTTTCATTATCTCCTCTTTTAAAAGTTTATTCTAATGGACAAAGGTGGGTAGCATTAGAACTCTTCTTTTACAGGTGAAGAAATAGAGACCCAGAGAGTTAGGCAACTTCCCCACAGTCATGCAACTAGCAAGCAACCTTCAAAGTACTAAGCTTCTAATCACTGTACAATACTGCCTTTAAACTGGACCCAAAGAACTCAGTGATAAACTTGACAAAGGGCATAAGGCTTGAAAATGGGCAAAATGTTGAAGAAAGGACATTATCCTCACTCATTATACAGGACTACACTTAGCTTAAAATTATGCAAGAAGCCACATTTAACCAAAAATGAACTGAGCTCTGCCTTCTGAATATGCTGAAAGAAAAGAATGGGGCAGAGAATCCACTCCAAAGATTTGTGGGGCCCAACAGCGAAAGGGAAAAGGAGTGACTGATAGATAAGGGATAACGAGTCTAGCTAGGAAAGAAATTATGTAAACCAGACAGATTTTCCTCATTTGTGCACAGAATCATTACTGAATCAAATCTGGAAGAAATAGCTACCAACTGGGAATAACTTGAAAGTGATCTGTAAACAAATTTGGTAGTGTAGCTGAATACAAAATCAACACTCAAAAAGCAATAACAGTCTGATACATAAATAACAAACTCTCTGAGAGAGAATTTAAGGAAACCACACCATTCACAATAGCATCCAAAAAAAAAAAAAAAACCAATATTTAGGAATCAATCTAACAAAGGAAGTAAAAGCTCTATACATTATAGCACTCTGGAATTACAGTACTCTAAAAAAGGGGATCAAAGAGGTTATCAGGAAATAAAAAGATATCCCTTGCTCAAGGATAGGAAGAACAAAGTGAAAATGACCATAATTCTTAAGACAGATTTAAAGCAATTCCAATCAAAATAACATTAGCATACCTTATAGAACTAAAGAACTAAAGAAAACATTCCTAAAATTCATTTGGAACTGGAAGAGACCTAGAATAGCAAAAACAATTCTCAGCAATAAAGACATGGCAGGGGGTATTACACATCCTTATTTGAAATTATACTATAAAGCTACTGTGATAAAAACAGCATAGCACGGGCAAAAAAAAAAAAGACTTGAGGATCAATGGAATAGATTAGGAGATGCAGAAACAACTTCCAACACACTTAGCCATTTTATCTTTGACAAAAGAGCCAAACAAGTTCACTGGAAGAAAGATAGCTTCTTATAAACGGTGCTAGAAAAACTGGCTTTTCACATGCCAAAGACTAAAACTGGATCTATTTCTATCACCAAGCACAAACCTAAAGTCAAAATGGATTAAAGATCTAAATATTAAAACATAAACACTAAAGCCAGTGGAAGAGAGAATAAGCACACATTGTCTACCAGTGACAGCGCAGACAATATGACTCATAAGATAGTCTACCTAAAATTTTTTAATCTAGTGTTGGAGACCACTATGAAGCGGCTCTGAGCAGGATTTAAATTTAACTAATTGGCTCTCTATGTTTATCTGTGAGTCTGTCCTAGGCCTCAGCCCCTTGCCTGGTGGTGGGAGCTGATTCATAGTAAGTGAACCTCTATGAATCACTGGTCCTGGCTGAGGCCTATAGTGGCCTGTGAGGCCAGAGATACCTCAAAGGGCAAGATAAGGCCACAGCTGAAGACACCTTGGCTCCAACACTAATTAAGTAAATAGAGACTGCAGCTGAAGGAATTTCACTCCTGCAGTCTCACTCCTACCATAAATGTCATCCTTGGAGATAGAACAGTTCTCCTAAATTGGAATAATTTACTACTTGGAGAAGTCTTTGAAACGTTTACTCCCAAGGTCCCGCTCATTTCCCCATGCTTTCCTCAGTTTCCTCACCTTTTGCCCTTGGTCCTAATAAAAGTGGGCTGATCCAGAGCAGTCTTTGTCTTAGCCCTCTGAGTCTTGAGCTCAACTAAGGGGTTCTGACTCTCCTGGAGCCCTAAAATTATATCACTTGTCTCATTTTATCTAAACCTCTGCCGTACACTTGTTTGGGAGATCGAGGATCTAGGCCAGGACCTGATAATCTAGAAGGAAATGTTCATTGTGAACTGATAAATCTGAAATATTATTTTTTATTCAGAGATTCTCCAAAGGATCTCTTCTGACTGAGCTTTTTTACTCTAATGTATTATTTTAATGTCCTGTACTAGAAATGATTTTTTTAAGACTACCATGAGTAGCCAAATAAATTTCAAACTGCCAGTAGCTAAAATGAATAGCCCTTTCCTTACTACAGCAGCCAGTGAAAAAGAAGAGAGTATGTGGAGAAAACTGATAATCTGAATATCACTTCGGATTTTTGGTGACTACATATGACAAGAACCATTTAAGAGACTGATAATGTACCAATACAATCACCTCTCCTAAAGGAAAAATTGTTCAAAATATCTGCAAGGAAAACTGTCATAGATTCAAAAATGAGACAAACAATACCTATTCAAATCATTTTAAGACATACATGAAAAAATTAAAGCAACAAATTAAGGTAATTTAAGTGACAGATGTTAGGTATAATAAATCCAAAAAGATAATTTAACAGAAAAATAATGCAAGTAACCATTTTTTAAACATCAAATAGACAATATACACCAAATTAATCAGAATTCATAACTAAGACAAAAATGTATGCTTGTTAAAAATTGGATTTTGATGTAATTTGAGCACTTGGGAGGCTGAGGCAGGAGGACTGTTGCTAGTTTGAGACCGGCATGAGCTACAAAGTGAGCTCAAGGCCAGCCTGAACTGCATAGTAAAACCCTGTCTCAAAAAGACCAAAAAAAAAAAAAAAAAAAAAAAATTAGATTTCAGTATCAAAGGAATTGAAGGAAGGACTATAGAAAGTAAGAGGAAAAGAAAAGAGAAAAGGAAGTATGGTCCAATAAGTAAGTTAATTCTTCAACGTAAGTATTTAGGGTATGTAGCCAATCACTTGAGAACTATATACATACATACATACATACATACATACGAGAAAACTGTAACTATATATCTAACATAGTGACAAATCTAATATAAGACTAAAGTCCTACAACAGTCCTTAAGAAACAGCATTTTTTTTAAAGTTTACTCATCAACCTGTTTTTTAAACATGAAATTTAACACTGAAATCTAGACAATGAAGAATGAAAAATAAGTAATTTAAGAATAAGACAGCATGATCAAAAGAATAGAAAGTAGCATTTATTTATAATACTAAGGTTAAATAGAAAGTGTACTTGCTGTAGACTGCTAATCTTCAAAGCCTTAACATTCAGCAATTCTTTCAGTTCTTTTTCCTCAGTGAATTTCAAGTGAATTAACTATATTTGTACCTATTTTCTATAATGGTGAGTTATCTACTGTAAACAACTATAAAAGCTCAATAAAATATTAAAAGTTAAAAAAAAGACTCACAAAACTCTTAATCAGGTAAAATAAGAAACCTGAGGTCACAGGCCAATCTAGGGAAAATGAGACCCTTTATTAATATAGCCTCTCAGGTTAAGAAGGACAAAAATGAAAGGCTAGATTCTACGTAAGGTAGAAAATCTAATAGGAGTTCCTCATCACAAAAAGTTTAAAACTCAAAGGTCTATACTCTTGAGGTGATGATAAACAGGAAATGGGAAAAGTTCCCCCAAAGTGTAACTAGGGTAACTACAGTTTCCAGTTTGTTGCAAACAATCTTGTTATATTTGAGAGTACTGGCATACTTTTTTTTTTTAAAGTTCCTTTTTCCTTTCAAAAATGTTTCAGCTAGGATGCTAAGTTATATCACAATGATTACCTAGTTCAATCTTCTAGGCTATCCTACCAGAGAAATCCTTAAGAGTGGTTTAAAGTAGTTATAATAGACTCTATCTAAAGTAAAGCCTATTTTATTTCCCCATCCTTAAATCTGGGTCACCTCAATTTGAGGTGACCAACTGATGGCAGCTGAAGTTACCATAAGAGGGATACAAGGGTGTGCTCTATTAGAAAAGTAAATACACTTAGTCTGATCCTAACTGATGAACGCACACTGGAAAGAGACCACACAGAGAGAACCTGGTACCCCAGTCCCACTGTACCAAGTCTCAGACAATCACTTCAGAAGTCTTGGATACTATACTGTTCCCAACCTCCACAGAATGAGTACATAATTCAAACTGCTATCTGTGGAGCAGAAGCAGCCCAGGTTACCTCAGTCTACCCAGATTCATGGAAACACTACATCACTACTGTTTTGAAAACTCAGTTTTGGAGTAGCTTGTTACATTGCAATAATTACTAAACAGTGGATCTGAGTTAATAGTGTTAGTCAAAAGTGCCCAGAAAAGATACATCTTCAAAGAGAACAAAGAACTTTCTTTGAAAGTCATACTTTATTTTTATAAATTATCCTACAAACACTTAGCCAAGAAACTAGATTCATTAAATACAAGTAAAAGCACCACCAAAAAAGCAATCTTAAAGGTGTCAGAGACTGAAATTAACAACTGAATTGTGGTTAAAATTACAGCAACAACAAGACTTTAAAATGTGTGCTGAGGAAACAGTCATACATTCAAAAGGCAACCAAACAACATCTAGAAATAAAAAACAGAATAGGCATAATTTAAACCTCACTGTGCTGGTTACACTGGCACATACTTGTAATTCTAGCACGGGGGGGGGCACTAAGGCAGGAGGATCTCTGCGAGTTCAAGGCCAGCCTGGGTTACAAAGTGAGTTCAAGGCCAGCCTAAACTTCAGTGAGACCCTGTCTCAAGAAGACAAAACAAAACAACAAACAAACAAAAAATCCCACAGATACAAGTGAAAAAACTGAGTTGGGATATGAGAAAAATAAATTTTCCAAAGTATAGTATGAGAGAAAGAAAAAAAAAATCAGAACAAAGACACAGAAGACGTAATTGAATATTTGAATAGTTTAGTCAGAATTTCAGGAGGGAAGAAAAAGGGATGGTATATGAAAAATTTCTGCAACTGAAGAAAGACAGCAGTAATAGATAAGCTAAATGAATCCCAGACAGCTTGGGTTTTTTTTTTTTTGGTACCGGGGACTGAACTCGTGATCTCAGACTTGCCAAGCAAGCACTTACACTACACTGAGCTAAACCCCCAGCCCTAAATCCCAGACAGCTTAAACAAGGAGAAAGCCACTCACAGGCATACCACATTAAAACTACAGAGTCAAAGATAAATCCCAATAGCCTTATAAATAAAGAAACAGTACATGTTGAGAACTGTGAAGTCTGAAATTTTACCCTACTTAGAAGCTGATTTATCCTGTTACTACAGTTTCACGGGTGCTGGAAAAAGGCACAAGATTTCTAGACCAGGGAAAAAAAGATTCTGTTACTCTTAGAAATTCAGGTGGCATGAGCATGTTTGTGTTAGTTCCTCTTGCTCCCCTAAAACCCCCAAGGAGTGATGCAGAGGAGTGCAGGATGCCATGGACACAGTGGGGAACACCAAACTTAGGAAATCACAAATCCTGTACAAGAGCTACTAACAAACCTACTTACCTTTGCCCGGTCAGATGACCTTGTTTCTACTATTCAAAGCTTTTTATTATAGAACTATTCTTGGTAAGGCAGTTTGAGACAAAAACTTACATAAGTGTAGGAATGCCATAAAGAATTATCCCCAACAACCCATAATAAAAACTAGCCCACAAAGAAGATTCCATACTCAGACTAATCAGTAAATTTTGCTAAATATTTAAGGAAGAGATAAAGTTACATTATACAAATTCTTACAGATAATTCAAAAAGGGAAACATTCTCCCAACTTATTTTTTGAGGCCAGTATAACCTCGACACCAAAACAAGGATACATGAATCAATTAGTGAAACAAGGAGTGGGCTTGAAACAGACTTGTGTAGATACTTGATTTATGGCAAAGGCAGTGACAATGAGAAAAACAGATTTTTAGAAAACACGTTAATATATTCATCCACATGGAGGAAAAATAAAATTTAATCTCTATCTCACACCATACAGAAAAACAATTCCAGGGCCAGGTATATAGCTTGCTGGCATAAGCACCTGCCTGGCAAGTGCAAGGTCCTAAGTTTGATTCTTGGTACAAAAAAAAGCAAAAAAGAGAAACAATTCCAGGTAAACTGTAGATCTAAATGTGAAAAACAATGACAACACATGTCTAGAAAATGTTATAGGAAAACACCTTTTGATTCTTCAGAGCCTATAAGGTTTCTTAAATGAGACAAAATGCATGAGCCACAAAAGACTGACAAACTGAACTACATTAAAGATAACTCTTTTTTCTTGCTTTTTTTTTTTAATTAAAAAGACAGAAAATGGGGCTGGGGATTTAGCTCTGTGGCATTAGTGACTGCCAAGCGTGAGGTTGTGAGTTTGATCTCTGGTACAAAAAAAAATAAAAATAAAAAAAAATAGTAATAATAATAATAAAAATCATAAAACACAAACCCTTATCAAACTGTCAACATCATTTTTCATATAGATTAACATTTTGATTTTTATATTTCTCTAAAAATAAAAAGACTCAGAATAGTCTAAACAACTTTGTTAAAGGAACAAAATTAGAGGTCCAACCCTCCCCAATCCCACAATTTATCATAAAGTTACACCAATCATGACAAAACAGAATTGGTATCAAAATAGACAAACCACCAAAATACCAATATAAAGTCACAAAATAAATACCCACATAACAGACATTCAATTTCTGGCACAGACACAAAAGCAATTAAGTGAAGAAAGTATTGTATCTTCATAAATATACCGGAACAACTGGATATCCACATGCAAAAAACTCAAACCTTATAGCACACCAAACATTTCTTAAAACATCCAAAAGTCAACTCAAAATGGCTCACAGTGGGTTAAAATGAAGGCAGGTGTGGCCTGAGTCACTGCTTGGCTGGGTCATTCTCTCTGGGACAAACACATGTTTTTTCCTTACCATACTAATGAAACAATGCAACGATTATGCATGCATGACATATTTATTTCACTAATAAGTATGTTTTCAAGGCACATCCATTTACCTATAAAAATGTGCAGCTTATCATTATTTATGGCTGAATAGTACTCCATTATATAGAAATACCACATCTTTTTTTTATCCATTTCTTAGTGGGCATTTAGATTATTTCCAAGATCTGCTTATAAACTGTGCTGCTATACACATGGGTGCCCATATATCACTGTGGTATGTTGTTTTTAATTCTTTTGGGAAGATGCCCTGAAGGGGAATAGCTGGGTCTAATGGGGCCTCCAATCCTAGTTTTTTGAGGAATCTCCACACTGATTTCCACAGTGGTTGTACCAGTCTGCATTCCCACCAACAATGGAGAAGGGTGCCTTTTCCCCCCACAGTTCCTTTTTATTATTGGTTGATTTCTTAATACTAGCCATTCTTTCTGGGGTGAGGTGAAATCAAGTGTTTTTTAATTTGCATCTCTTGAATGGTTATTGCTTCTGAACATTTTTCACGTATTTATTTGCTGTTTGTACTTCTTCAATCTGAGAAGTGTGTGTTCATCTCAAATGCCCGTTTTTGGATTGGGTCTTTAAATCTGGGAGGGCTTTTTTTTTTTTTTTTTAGTTCTTTATACGTTCTTGATAATAATCCTTTATCTGAGGAACAGCTGGCAAACATTTTCTTCCACATAGTAGATTAAAGATAATCCTGTTCATCAGAAAACATCTTTAAAGGCCAGGGATATAAGGGCTGGGATGTACCTCAGTGGCACAAGCACTGCCTGGCAAGTATGAGGTTGTGAGTTCACTCCCTGGTACCAAATAAAATAAAATAAAATAAAAGGACATGAGAAAATATCTTAAGATAGTGAAAAGGCAAGCCACAGAACAAAGGATATTTTTGACTAAGGAATATACCCAGAATATATAAAGTAGTACAACTCAAAGAAAAAAAGATGGTCCAATAAAAAAATGGACAAATGACCTAAACAAGTATTTCATTAAACAAAAAAATCCAAATGAATACTCAGGGAAATGTCAGCTCAAACTACAATGAGCCAGGCACTGCAGTGTACAACTGTAACCCCAGCACTCAGGACACTAGGGCAAGAAGACCACAAGTTTGAGGCTGACCTAGACTATATACTAAGTTCAATGCCAGTCTGTATTATACAGTACAGACTGTCTCAAAAGAACAAAAACCAAGTAAGAAAAAAAAGCACAATGAAAAATCATCACCCATACACTGTAACAGTTAACATTTAAGAAATATATGTAATGCCAATAGAGAGGACTTAAACAAAAGTATTTGAGGGATAGAAAACAAAGTGATTATCACTCCTATGGAAAACAGCTTGACATTATAAATTAGAAGTGAAGACATACTCTGTGACCATACAAGGTCGACACTTGGGAATATACACACATTTACAAATGTGATAATGATACTGTCTCTAAGCCAAAAATTACAAACATTCACTAAGAATAAGGTTAAATAAATGTCCATATTTGGAATTCAGTAAAGAAACTGAATGAACTAGTGCTGCAATAACTCAATCATAGAAAATGATGCTCTATGAAAAAACCTATATCCCTCTCCAAAAATAGGGCACACACTTTGTGATTCAATTTATATAATACTCAAAAGTAGGAAAAGTAAAATAAATTGCAGAGGAGTGAAGGTTTAAATGTTAAAATGATGGGGCTGGAGATTCAGCTCAGTAGCATAAGCGTCTGCCTTGCAAGCGCGTGGTCGTGAGTTCGATCTCCAGTACTGATAAAAAAAAAAATGTTAAAATGATAAGAGAAAATAAAGTGATTACCGTAAATACCAGTGAAAATAGTTCTATCTGCAAGGAGTGAGTTGTGGTCACGATGGGATACTGGCCTTTTTCCAAGGGCTAAGCATGTTTACTTTCAGCTACTTATGTTAATGTATCTTTTCTGAACCTGTTTGGAGTCACACTTTCATTTTTAAAAATTACCTATACACTTATTTTAAAAACAACAGCCACTCTGGGAAACAGTTCCACAGTTACTTATGAAGTTGAACTTGAAATAGGATTCAGGAAATGCACTTGTAAAGAGAAATGAAATTCTTACGTTCACATAAAAATCTATACACACGAAATGTTCACAGCCAAAAGTATATACAATTCCAATGTCCTTCTGTGAGTGATGTCCTTAATAAACTGTGATACATCCTCACCACAGGACACTCAGCAACAGAAAACAATGAACTACTGATAAACATAAAACCTTAGATAAATCTTCAGAGAATATATGCCAAGTGAAAAAAGCATTTACTCATTTATTTATATAACACTGATACCATGCACTTAAAAAGACAGTCACAGAAATGGAGAACAGAACAGAGGTTTTCATGAAAATATGCTCAACATTACTGATCATCAGGGAGATGGAAGTCAGAACCACAATGAGATATCACTTCACTTCCACCAGGATGTCTATAATCAAGAGATAGATAATAACAAGTGTTGATGCAGATGTGGAGAACCGGAATCCTTATACGCTGTTAGTGGGGATGAAAATAGTGCTGCTGCTATGGAAAGTAATCCGACTGTTCTGCAAAAGGTTAAACATATGAATTATGTATGATCCAGCATTTCATTCTAGATATATATTGAAGAGAAATAAAGACATAGGTTTGCAAAAACTTGTACACAAACATTCATATCAGCACTAGTCATAATAGCCAACTAAAGAAATAAACCAGATGTCCACCAAATGATAAACAGATCATCTATGGTGGGTCTACAAACCATGGCATATCCATACAAGAGAATATGACTTAGTAATAAAAAGGGATAAGATAGTGATTATACTACAAAATGCATGAATCCTGGAAATATCATGCAAAGTACAAAAAGCAACTGAAGATGGTCAAATATTTTATAATTTCATTTACATGAACTGTCCAAAACATTCTTGTAGCTCTATAGCACCACAAAGTAGATTAATGGTTGCCTATAGCTTCAAAGCTCAGCATGGGAGTAACAAGTAACTGTTAATATGTATAAGCCTTTCTTTTCATAAGATGATGTAAATCTTCTGAAATTATAATGAGTGGCATATGTACTGTAAATATACTATAAGTGAATAATACACTTCAATGAGTGAAACGTGGATATTCCAATAAAGCTATACTACAAAAAGGCAGCATGAGGCACTCACTCACTTATAAGACCATTAAACAACAACAGATTTTCTTAAAGAAATAGAGAAATTTGAAAAGTTCAGAAATTCAATGCCATGGCTAAGCAGCTAACGTGTAGTTTTACTGTTATGGTTCAAAATGGGAGGGAAAAGAGCAGTGCCTATTAGATACATGGGATCTGCTCTAATATAATAAGCAGTGGATAAAGCAAGTGTGAAAGGGAGATAAAACTTTATGTGACTGGCCATTTGTTGTTAATTTCTGAAGTCAACAACAGGTATATACACATATATATTTTTTTCTCTTGACTACATATGAATTTTCTATTAAAAAGAAAAACCATAAACACCAAATTTCTAGGCAAAAATAGTACTGTAAAACCAGTTTTACAATGCTACCTGTTGTTCTACAGAAATGGTATAACAAAGAATTTTAAAATATGAAGGGGCTGGGGATTTAGCTCAGCGGCATAAGCACCTGGTTTGCAAGCACACGGTTGTGAGTTTGATTCCTGGTACCAAAAAAAAAAGGGAGAGAGAGAGAGATTTCCTAAACAGTTCATACAGAATTATAGTATCCTTCAAAATAAAGCACATTATTTTACAATGAAAATTCTTATCAACCTGAATCAACTATATATAATCTAGTTGGATTTAAATCAGCTGAGATGTGTTACTTACTCCCTGTAACGTTAGTATATTCAAGTACAATCTGTATAGTCAAACAGACAGTGTAAAAACCAAGCCAATTCAGTGATAACTACAAGCTGGGCATGGTGGTGCAGGCCTGTAATTTTAGCACTCGGGGTAGTTTAAGCTCAGCCTGAGCAACTTAGTGAGACACTTTCTCAAAACTAAAATAAAAAGGGCTGGGTGTGTAGCTTAGTGCAAAAGCCCTGAGTTCAACACCCAGAACGGGGGTGGGGTGATGAGGACAATGACAACAACAACTGGCTGGATAAGCGCCAATATTAACTTAACCAAAAGGACCTAAACAATATCATACACACATAAAGCCAATCCTTTCCACTAAGAGTAACTACATATAACAATGACCATAAAATATGAAATTTACAGGAGTATTTTGAGAATGACAAATATTCAAGTGGTAAGGCAGCAGAAATACTGTGCATTATTTGAATGAGAAAATAAGTCAATGAAGCATTTGCCTGATAGAATAAACAAAGCTAATAGTTGCCTTTTGAGCAATATTCTGTTTAAAAATGTCAGAAACACTCATTGCTCAAACAAAAATTACAAATGCACACAAAATATTTATAGCTGTGTGACAACTGCAGAGTGACAGTAAGTTAGCCTTTTTGAGTCAGGGTTTTGCTGTGCAGTTCAGACTGGCCTGGAACTCATTTTGGGCTGGCCTCGAACTCTAGGACCTTCTGCCTCAGCCTCCTAAGTGCTAGAATTACCAGGTATGTACCACTATGCCTGGTCTAATGAGTTAATCTTGTGTAAGAACACGGCAAATCAAAATAAGGATGAATGCCTCTGGAATTGAAGTGTCTAACAAACCCCGGGCATTAAATATGACTTCATTTCCAACAGCATTAGCGTCTTCAGGATTTCTGGACCTCAGTTCTACCTCCTGGCTGTGATGCTGCTGTTGATCTTCAGTGGTCCTCACACAATTTCACCAAATCCATTATACCATTTTCTAAGCTCCCATCTACCTTCAGTAAGGAGGGGAAAGCAGTAGTCACGGGGGGTTCACTCTAGTGTATGTACATACCTCTTGCCCCAAGTCTCATCTTGCTGTGCACCTTGGCCTTTATTCTCTGGCAATGTTCCAAGTCCATTATGCTCTCTCAACCTTGCACACATGCTATTTCAGTACGCAAGATGCTTTACTTGCTCATGGTAAATGCCTAGCTCAAATGTCAGGTGTTCAGGGAAACTTCTCATTTATCCAGGATAAACTGGCTGCTTCCTCTTTTGCTTTCACTGAACTTCTTCCTGTTCTGTTCAATTTAATGGGAAGGGGACCAAGAGATGAACAGGGAGAAGGTAGAGGAGGGAAGAGAATGTAAAAATAATTAAGACTGGGATTTAGCTCAGCGGTAAAAGTGCCTACCTGGCAAGTGTGAGGCTGTGAGTTCTATCCCAGGTACCAAAATAATAATAATAATAATAATAATAATAATAATAATAATAAAATTAAAATTTGTTATGTACATGTACCAACTTCTGACACTGAATGTAATTATTATGTACTACAGGCCAAGATAGTTTTAGTCACCAAGTTTTGTGTGCCTATACATTGCAAACAAGACTGTTTTTTGTCTTCTGATTGGTGTCTAATGTCTGTGGCTGCCCAGGCCAACTGCTTGCTAACACTCTGACTGCCATCATTATTTTCCTCTATTGTTTTTGCGACCCATCCAGTGTGACTGACCACTGTTGCTGCCTTCACTGGACTTTCATCATGATCTCCCTCAGTCTAACAGCCTAACCACATCTTTTTCATCACCATCCTTTTCTTCATCAGGACTTTCCAATTCCTCCATGAACTGTCATTCTAACCTCAGCATAGTTTTCTCAGATACCACTTCTCATTCTTTTTCTAACACCAGCCCCAATCTTTCATGTAATGTTTCATGTATGCAGATTCTCTATACTTTCCAGCTTTCTGAAATAACAGCTTCAAAGCCACAAAACCTTTCCACCAAAATATGATTCCCTCAGAAAGACAGTTGTAAGGGGAAAATATTCCATGTACAGAGTACCTCATTAGCTGAAAAAATGTCATTTGTTGGAAGCGATTTCATTTCAGAAATATAAAACTCATGAAAAGTAATTAAAATAAATTCCCTGCACCACTGATTCAACTGACATTCATTTTCCACAAATGCTTTAACTTGTTTCTAAGTCATGTCAAGAAAAGTATTAAAAGATGTTAAGTGAGAAGAAAAAATTAATTGTAACGGTATGTTTATAAGACTATGTGTCTCAAAAAGATAACTACAGTCTATTATTTTACAAAGAAAAGAAATCCTCAAAATAAAAGACGCAATCAAAAAATGGTCAACTGAAATGAATAGACACATCTCAGAAAAAGTACGAACAGCCAACAAATACATTTAAAAAATGTTCAACATCTCATACCTTTAGAGAAATGTAAATTAAAACAATACAGAGATTCTGTCTTACTCCTGAAAGAATCCCTATCATCAAGAAATCAAATGATCTTGGTGAGGCTGTGTGGAAATGCTTCTACATTGTTGGTAAGAGTGTAAACGAGGCTGGGGATTTAACTCAGCAGCATAAGTGCCTGCCTGGCAAGTGCAAGGTCGTGAGTTCAATCCCTGGTAAAAAAAAAAAAAAAGAAATGATTCAAGAGTGTAAACGACCACTATGGAAATCAGGACAGTGGATCCTCAGAAAGCTAAAAATAGAAATCCTATTCAACTCAGCTGTTGTAGTCAGGGACGTGAGGAGAACAATTAAAATGAGGACACAGAATTTATAATATTATTTTATGATGGTCACCCAGAGTTTAACACAAGAAAGTGCAGGAAATCTGTCCACAACACTAAAGACACAGAATATTCATCCACAGGCCTGGATCCCACAGCAATGTCCTGCATGAGTCCAGATGAAAACCTAGAGCCCATGACAATGCTTCCCACGAGTCCAGCTGGAGGCCTGTAGACCCTGTTTTATGGATCCATGCTGGGAAGGCCCAAAGGTCAGTGGTGGAAGCTAGAAAATCTATGCCAGCGGGGTGAAGGAGGCGTGCTGGTAGGTTAAGGGTCCTCAGCTAATGCAGCTGAGGAATCACGCTCAAAATAAGAACCAGGGCTGTCCTGAAAAGTACCATCCTCAGCAACTCAGGAGGTCCCGAGCTCCTCCAACTATAAGAACAGTAGAGTACATGCCAGAAAGCCAGCATGATGAGTTTGTCCTGGAGATTAAGCGGCACATGTCTTCTCCTCTGGAGCCAAGAAGTGATGCTCGATGCAAGGACCAGAACTCCCCCAAAGTGAACCACAGCCACTCTCATAAACAAGGTCCTGAGCTCCTCGGATGACAACGGTTTGAACTCACGCTAGGGCAGCTCGTCATGACAAGCTCCTCCAGGAGAACTAACGGCTCAACAGCAACGCTTAGAGAAACCCGTAACGCCTCACTCGTCTTCTCCACGTCTCTATTTATGCTGGCAACTTTCCTCAGGTGGAACATCTATGCTTAGCATCATGCTGATTTAATTTATCTGGTGTTAAGTTGACCACCAGTCTTTTATCCATAACACCTCCTTTAACTATATTCCCAAAAATGTTGATATCATATTACAGTGATACACACATACTGAAGCATGTTTATAGCAGCACTACTCACAGAAACTACATCTTAATTTTTTTTTTTTTGATACCAGAAATCAAATTCAGGATCTCATGCTTGCCAGGCAGGCACGGAGCCAGTGAGCTATATCCCTGGCCTAAATTTTACAAGTAGCCTATATGCCCATCAACAGATGAATGGATACAGAAAATGTGGTATTTACACACAGCAGAGTACTACTCAGCCATAAAGAAGACAAATTTGAGTCACCTGTAGGATAAATGGACACATGTTGAAACTGTAATGTCAAATGAAACAACTCAGATAGAGAACATTAACTATTATCTGGGTTCTCCTACATGAGAAACCCAATGTACAAGTAAACTAAAGAGCAAAATAAAAGACAGATAATAGAAGATAGCGAGACAGATCTTTTTGCAAATTGGAAAAGGACCCAGGAATGAAGGTGGGGAGGAGACAGGAAGATGTAAAAAGAATTAAGATGTATTATGTACCTGTACCAACTCTCCACAAGGAATGTAATCATTATGTACTATAAACATGTACTAATAAAAATATAAAATAACCCATATTGTTTTATAATTAAGAAAAGAAAACCAAATAAATAAATGTTATAACCATAACTCTCTGGGTTGTTATAACACATTCTTAAATATTTCTAATATTGCAACCATTTCCAATACTGGTTATATCCATGTAAAACCATGCTTAAAAACAATACTAGTTAAAAAACAAAACAAAACATTACTCATTATATTCATGTAAAACCATGCTTAAAAGCAATACTGGTTATAATTATATACAAAATTCTGATTATACCCATATAAAACCATGCTTAAAATTTTAAAAATGAACAATAATGTAGTCAATAGTCAAGAATGGGTCTGTGAATTTAAAAAAAAAAAAAATCACAGTAGAGCTGATAACATTCTTTTACCACCCAAGTAGTGGTTACATTGATGTACTCACTTTGTGAACATTCATCCTAGCTATACTTGTAATTTTGTGTACTCTTCCTAAATGTAAGTTATGTTTTAATAAAAGTTTTATTAACAAAAAAGCAAAGCACAAGAAGAAAACACATTTTTTGAAAAGATCAGCCAGACCTCCTGGTTGGTTCAAAAAATTCAGTCAGTGGTATTAAATCATATTATATTAGTTTGTAAGGGCTATCCTAATGGACCGAGAGGCTTAGACCACAGAGATTTACTTCCTCACAATTCTCCAGCTAGAAGTCCAGGATCAAGGGGCTGGCAGGCTTGGTTTCTTCTGAGACCATCTCCAAGGCTTACAGATGACCCCGCCTGCCTCTTCACAAGGTCATTCCTCTATACTTAAACTTCTGGTCTCTATGTGGGGGTCCATATTTTCTCTTCTCATAAAAGACACCACTGAATCAGGTTAGTGCCCACACTAATGGCCTCAATTTGACTTAATTACCTTAAAGGTCCTATTTCTAAATATAGTCACATTCTGGGGTACATGGGGTTTGGAATTCTGAGAATATATGAATTATTAATGAACATATGAGTCCACTAAAATATGATTTAGCCAGGTGTGGTGATGCACACCTCTAATCCCAACAATCAGGAAGCTGAGGCAGGAGGATCATCTTGAGTTCCAGGCCAGCCTGGGCTACATACTGAGTTCAAGTCCAGCCTAACCTGCACAGTGAGACTCTGTTTAGAAAGAAAGAAAGAAAGAAAGAAAGAAAGAAAGAAAGAAAGAAAGAAAGAAAGAAAGAAAGAAAGAAAGAAAAGAAAAAATAATTTCAACTTATTTATGCGCAGTATCTCCAGGAACACAGTAGGGTTTAAAGCACTGGATATATAGACACTCAAAGAGACAAAGCTGAGGATCAAAGAACACATGTGGCTCTCACAAAGATACTAACTGACGAGTGCCTGGTCAATTGCGAAGTGTGGCACTAAGTAATTTGATAGAGTCCTTTTAAAACACCATACTTGCTTCACTACCTTTTAAAAACAGTCCGTGTTTGTGTGCATTTGAGGGCATGCACATTTCATCCCTTTATATAAAGCCATCAATTTTGCTTTCCTGAGTAAATGCGAGAGAGGTAGAGTTACAGTTTACTATCTCTGTCTTGGTTTAGATTCTTCCAGACGCCAACTCTGAGACAAGGTTTAGTTTGTTTGAGGTGATTTTCTGGAAATGTTGGTACAAATGTAGGGAAGGAAGAAAAAAAAAGAAGCCAATAAAGAGATTAGTCTAGAAAACCAGTACCAGCTGTACACCGTTGTGGGGAACTGTTCCTTGATCCAGCTCCGGAAGACAGTGCTGGACACATGCCTCGGAGGTTCCCCAGCCAAGAGTTAAGGGAGCTGGATGTCCACTCACCAACTCCTATCAGATGTTGGCTGAGGGCCGCCCCCAGGGAGTTAGTATCCTGGCACTTCTGGCCTGCCTTCCAGGTGGGCCCTGAGTGTCTGTTGCATTTTGCCAAAGCCTCTAATCCATGGGAATCCAATTCTAACTTGTACATGTCAGACTTCACCTAGAAACAGAAGAAAAACTGTGGAGAACTGCTCTGAAGTAATTTTCCCCACTCTGCTAAACACTATGGGCATTCCTCTCAAGAAACTGTCAAATTATGGTACATAACAAGTCACACAGTAAGGAGAAAAATCTGTTAAATCATCACAGTCAATAAGTTCTGCTTCGTTATATAAAAGAAACTGAAGCTGTAAACAACTCTAGGCAGAGAACTTGTTTTTTTCTATGAACAGAGAAGGTTACATTTCCAAATATAAATATTCTCAAGAAAGACTCTTAGAGAGAAGGGCGAAAAAATAAAAACAGTGTATGTTCGTAGCGCACTGCAACCCCCCCCCTTTGGAATAATGACACATCACTGTATATGTCTGTAGGGGTTTCTTTTCCTCCTTTTTCTTTTGGGCATCACTAATGATACAGTCTGTATAAGTAAGAAGCTGTGCACTGACACGCACATAGAGTCCTTTTAAAACCAAATAAACAGAAAGGATTTCAGCAGAATTTCTTTTCAAACACTGAGTTCATTCAGACTGTGCTGGCTCACTATCAGTGTTTCAGCTCTGGCCAGGCCACAGCTGCCGATTTTTAGGTAAGAATATGTAAGAATGAGGTCTCAAACTAGGTGTGGGAGTTCCAGTTATCCACAAAAGCAAGGCAGAAGGACTGCAAGTCTGAGGCCAGTCTGGGCAACTTAAAGAGACCCTGTCTCAAAATAAAATAATGGTTTGGGGATGTATCCCACCCAGCAAGCATGGGCCTAGCAAGAGCCAGGTCCTGGATTTAATTTTTCCAATACTAGAAAAAAAAAAAAAAAAAGAATGAGGTTTCATTTTGGAATTTTAAAATGTTTATGAAGTTGTTTTGTTTTATTCTATTTGTCTCATACATCTGTCTCTCTTTTGCTGTTAACTTGGTTTTTTCTCTGTGGTGGTAATGTGGAATGAACCCAGAGCCTGGTGCCTGCTAGGGAAGCACTCTATCACTGAGCTACATGCCAGCCTAATTTTTTCTTAAATTTGGTCATACTAGATTGAAAATATTTTCTTTTTCTTTCCAAATGCATCATTTGTTAACTTGATATAATCTGTTAACTTGATAGAATTCTGGAAAAAAAAATCCATCCAATGTGCAGCAAACAGCTCTAGTAGCTCCCCCAATACTACTGCAAGTAACACCACTGCCGTGAAATTGCCCTAGAATGATTTTTTCACTTTATCAGCCAAATTTTAGAACAGTTCTGCAGAACAACTGCTTCATGCCATCACTGTAATGTGAATTAGGTGAACTGTGTCTTCCCTGGTGGATACTGTAAGTTGTACAATATAAGCTATGGTGACTTCAAACAAACTTGGATCAGAAAACAGAATGTATTTCAAGTGGGAAAACCAGAAAATGTTAGAATTTGAGCATTAAGTAGTTTTCACTGACTGCATTTATGATGACATTTTTGAGGTTATTTTAAGTATTTTTAAAAAAGGAATTCTTAAGGAGAGAAGTACTAAAGAATTTAAGGATAGAATACTATGTTATCTAACACACAGGTATTGTTACAGGCAGCTGAGTTGTTAGAAATATTATAAGCGGTCAGACAGGGCTGAGCCCTCAAAGGAGTCAGTGCAGAAGTTCAGATACCTTGAGACCTCTGAGGAGACAGGCACCTCCTGCTGTGGGCCAGATCTCAAGACAAAAGGCAAAGCAAATACAACCACATCCTAAGGATTGATAGTCCAAATGGTTTCTCATCACCCTGAGGAAGCCAGGAGTCACCATCCCTCTCCCCTAGGGGAAGTCACTGCTATTATGCATGCCTGCTTGCTATGTAACTCGCTTCCCCATTTGTTCCTAATTTAATCAACCTTACCTGAGCAATTAATCTTATTGGTAAAACCAGCCTTATTTGTCTGTCCCACTTTATACCTACCTTGTGAGTTCCCATTTTTCCTCACGTTGGACCCATCTAACCTCATGATTTTACTCCATAAAAGTCCCTAGAAAAGACAACGGGCTTGGGACCCCTTCTGTCACTCTCATGACAGAAGCTTTCTTTTTCTCAATGAACATATTCTGCTCTTAACCTCTGTTGTTCCTAAAGCTCATTCTTTGATTTTAGAGAACACGAACTCATACTGGACATCGAGTAGGTTGGGAGTTTCATTCCCCTATATCAGTATCACCACAGTGGTCACCATAGTAAACAAAATAAACACTTCATAGGTTACCTATATTTCTTCCCTTAATAATAAAGCTACTATTCATTAAAAAGTAAAATCACTGCTTAATAAAAATGTAAATAGCCAGGCATGGTGGTGCACACCTGTAATCCCAGCACTCAGGATGCTGAAGCAAGAGGATGAGCACAAGTTCGAGGACAGCCTGGGCTATATAGTGAGTCCAGGTCTGCCTGAACTACATAGTGAGACCGCTCAAAAAAGAAGTAGTAGTAGTATCATATAGTTATATGCATTGTAACACAAATTCCTTCAGCTGGGTGCAGTGGGCACATACCTGTAATCCCAGCTAATTGGGAGACTAAGTGGAAGCATGAGTTTGAGGCCAGCCTTGACAACTTAGACTCAGGCTCAAGCAACAAACAAAAAAACCTCCTTCAGTTCTTCCAAATCAAAGAGTTACAAGGAGATAAAATAGTATACAGCACTTTGTATCACAGCCACTACGATAAAAAAATACAGTGTAAGTACAGGCTTTATTTTAGTAACCTTTCCCCCTGCTGTGATGAAATTTTTCATCTTGTCACCTTTTGTTCAGTGCTAAGTATCCCAAAAGTGACACTGTTGTGACTGGAGGGAAAGACTATAACTTTTAAAGTTGAGACCACTACTTTTTACTTGAAAGCCTTCCACACTGTGTTTTTAAAAACAGTAAGTACATATCACTTTTAAAATAATAATCCAATTCTAAACTCTTACTTTTCCCAAGGAAATTACTAAACTTATCACCCAATCAACAGACTATATTGTTAAATGATAAAAATACAAGGGAACAAACAGTGTTTTCTATTTCTATAATATAAAGCTTTGTTGAAAGGGTGTTGGGGGTTAAGCCATAAGGTATTTTCTTTTTCAAATCCTGATATAAGAAGATATTTGTGCTTAAAGAACTAGAGGCAAGACCACACCTACGCAACACAAATCTTGAATGAAGTTTTTAAAAAATAAAAATAACAGTATTCCCCTGAGATGGGATGAGGGATCCATAGGGAGAATACTAGAAACCCTGGAAGCCAAACTGCTGCAATTCCAGAGTCCTCTGTGTTTCCAAAAGCAAAGAAATGAATTTGTGAGCTCTGTAATCTCCATGAGAATAAGCCCACATTAACTTCCTGGAGGATGAGATGTCACAGGTAAAAGAATCAAGTTGCCCTAGCTTACAACCAGTTCACGCACTTAAAACTGTTACTTCATAAACCACCAGATATGGCCAGGACACAGAAGATCACGTAGAATTCCCAAGCTAACAATCACCCGTCACATTCAGCACTCAGCAATTTCAGGACCTCCAGCAAATCTACTTTTTCCTAGACCACCAGTGATTTTTTCCAAACCTGACAGAAACCTTTAAAATATAATTCTGCAAGACCTTTCAGCAACCACAACCAGCTCCCCTCCCCCATCTGGAAATCAGAAACAAAACATTAGTCAAATTTCCTATGAACCAGGTACTGTGGAAACTTCCATTTTTCAAGCCATTGGTGTCATTTAATATATTCAAATTGCTGTTTTGCTGCTTTATTCATCAAAAGGAAGAATGCTACAAATTATGACTTCAAATAAAATACTAGTCAAGAAAAAAAAGTTTAAAAACTTGAAAAGACAGAAACAAATTGGTTTTTATAAACAAAGGCTATTATCCACTCAGGAAGACCTAACAGAATCAAACCATAAGCCTCAACATGAGACTGAAATATTAGGGTTGCTCAGTATAACACTAACATCAGAGTCAAATGTGTCTCAAAAAGAAGGGAAAAATTTTAAAGGTATTAATTATACAGCAACCAAAAATATAAGTTGCTAAAACAAACCTAAATAAAACTGATGCAAAGAGTTTTAAATAGATAAAATTAAACTTTATGACACTTAAAAACTGGAACAGGATATGTTGAGTTTTTAATTTTTTTTTATGTTAAGTTCAAGAACATTCAACACCACAAAATCTTTTTTCCCCATAATAAATATACAGTGTTAAAAACTGCAATAAAAATGTTGAAAAGCTGAAGGAAATGAGATTTACATACATATAAATTTTTTAAATTAAAAAATATGTTTCTTACTTTCTAAAGACAAGATCTCATTATGTAGTCCACAGTAGCCACCTCAGTTTCTGGGTTTAGCAGGCATGCACCACCATAGCTGGCTTAAAAATACAGTATTTTAAATTTAAGATTATGTACAGGCTATACTCTTTCCTCTACATCTCAGAAGGAGTGAACTATTTCATTGTTTTTAAAACTGAGTACTGTAAGTCATGTTTTAATGAATTTAATTTGATTCTAAATATTACACCTTAATATCATCCTACATAATATTATCTTATTAATATTATCTCACTTTTTACTTTTAATCTTTTTCACTCTTGTCCTCAGGTTGTTAAAGCCACAGCCTAAGGCAACCTAATATTTATGCATGCACACCAGAATATTAAACAGTACAAGTATTTCTTTTACTCTCTTTCCAGCTACTAAATATAGGAACATTCTCTGCTATTAGGATAGTTTTTTAGAGAGAAAATACAGCTTAGGCAGTTGGCAATAAAATCCAAAGCTGAACCTCTGCAGTCAGTCACAAACCTTAGGTTATTCAGGAATTATAACACTAAAATCATACATACTTATTTCATTTTGTTCTTCCTCATGAGTATAGGATTGTCAGAACTGGTATAATTCTAAGTGTTCAGTAGAATGGGTGTTATTCAAAGTAGTAAGCAAAAATCAGAGATGTCTGTGGGTGCTGCAGGGGGTGGGGATGTGTCTTGGAGACCTGTGAAGTATAGGGAGCAGAGGGAAAACCACTGGTTGACAAAGGCATCGAACCAGGAAGTTGTAGTGGCATTTCAATTTATTTAAAAAGAGATTGTTTAATCAAGATATTTAAATATGAGGAAACAGAAGGGTAAATCACCAAATCTCAAAATTTTTGAGCACTTGTCTGCATCATGGAGCCCTCTCCTGAGGCTGAGGGGAGAATTAGACAGTGTGTGTGAAGGCAAGTTATATACACCAATATAAGTGTAATGAATACTTCAAGAAAATTGTTTAACTGTGGTTCAATTCCAGTTTTAAAATATGCATTACACTCAAACACAGTGCCAACCTCCAACACCGCTATGAATGATGCTTTCCTAAGAATCACTGGAGGGAGGAGGCTGCTTTTATTAACGTTACTTGGCAATCTTTGTTCATTCGTTTGTCATTCCTCAAATTAGTCTATGGATCCCTGGGCACTGTCAAGATGATCTGGCTATCCATAAGGTCAAAACTGTTTTCATTACAATATTTAATTGCCTTTTCACTGTGCTGATATTTACATGGCTGGTGCAACAGGAATGGCAGGTGAAACTGGTGGCATCCACACAAACCAAGGCAGTCATAACAAACTGCATCCCAGTATTCTTTACCACTTCACATGTATAGTTAAATAAAGTCTGCTTCACTCCACCATATCCCTGATGAACAGTAAGAGCTGTTGGGTTAAATTTCAGCCCTACAGTATACATTCTTCACCATTCTGCAACATCCAATGGGAAATACACACTGAGCTTCTGCAGAATACCACAGTAAGATGGGCAACTACCAAGATGGGTAAGTACTAGAAAAGTACTCGTATGCCTGAGATGGAAGCTGTGTTAGCTACTTTTTACACGGAAGATCACTGTTAACATGAAAGAATAACCAACAGAAAAGCTATAGTGACTCAATCTTAGGTATCTGAAAGATAATTTTCTCAAAATTCAATGAAAAATGCCCATCCTTTTAAAGAAAACCATTAAACAGTATTTGTGTCATTAATAAAATTTAGCCTTTCACATGAAAATTAGAAGTTTGATATACTTGTACCTATCAAACACTTCACAGCTTCCCAACACTTACAGACTTTCCTGATGAAATCAGCAATGTAAATAATGAATGTAGATTTCTCATATTTTATAATGTTTCAACAGTTGAAAGAATTGCCTAACTCAGTGAACTAACAGTCTCCAGATGAAAGATAAAGTTACAAAATTATATATGAGTAAAAGATTCATTGTAAGTGCAAGACAGACCAATGAATCTTAATGTAAAAGTATAAAAGTTCAGTGATGAGTTTCAGATTCTATATTACAAATGAATTTAAGAAACTACAACTTGAGCTGGGGATTTCTCGCTCAGCAGCGCCTGCCTTGCAAGTGCAAGGTTGTGAGTTCAATCCCCGGTACCGAATAAAAAAAAAAAAGGAAGTACAACTTGTAGAATTAATTACTCCTCTTCTTTCCAACTATGTAAAAGACAGATTTTCTTCAGATATTTAAACCAAAACAAAATATTACAATATATTACAACAGATTGCAGAAGTAGAGATGAAAATCCAGCTTGACTTTTTAGCTAGACACAAGATAATGCAAAATGCTACTCTGACCAGTAATTTGGTTTTGGAAAATAGGTTTGTTTTTCATAAAAATAATATATGTTAACTTGTTTAAAGGGGTCCTGAGAAGCTGGACCTGCACTTGCAAGGCAAGATTCAAATCTTTCCATAGCTCAGCAACACAGCACCTGCTTGGCAAACACAAGGTCCTAAGTTCGATTCCTGGTACCCAAAAACAGCGGAGGGGAGGGGGCGGGTCCTGAGACCAAAAATCACTACATTAAAGTGATTTAAAATAGTTAGAAGTATTGTAAATGGAGCTAAATAAAATGTCAAGTGAGCAATGAGTAATACACATCTAGTGGTAATTTAAGGAATACAGTGCAATTAATGTTTAAAATCAGTACTAAGATAATTTAAGGAAGAAGCAACTGTTCTTTAAACACACACAAACCCATACAGAAAGCTTGATTCAAATCTTTCAATACTACGAACCTGACATACAATTTCCACAAACAGGGAAATCCACCAAAATAACATTTCCAATAGCCTCTTGAAAATTCACTTAAAAATGAAAACACTGCCTTTATTCATGTTTCATTTACTATATCTGCAGGATAGTACCCACAAGTCAGATTATAAATTCTTTATCAGTTTAGTTTTCAAAAGACTAGCGTTTAGCATCTTTAAAGAACATTTCCACAGCTATACATTTTTTCCAAACATAAACAAATGCGTTCTAAGACATATGTGTGCTGGTACCAAATTAAAGCATGAAACTAAAGCAGGCCAGTGACAGTTATCTTGGCTGCTACTTTACCTGAGAAACATGTTTTATGGTACTGTGAAGAGTGGCTAACCATGTCATACCCCACAGAGTGCTAAACTAGTCAGACTAGCAAAGAAAAGGTTGGGGGAAAAAATTATCTGTGCCAAAATAAAATATAATGAGCAAAAAACAAGTAGGGAATAAAGGACTTTCATATTCAACTTTGAATCTTAAGTGTCTGAAGAAAAACAGATGCTTCTAAGAGAAAATAGCCACCCTTGTGGCTATTTTGTCAGGGTGTAGTCACACTACCCTATGAGTCTAGATGAAGAGATGACAAGGGCTAGATCAGTAAAGGGAAGGATGACTGTAACTGCAAAAGACAGACAATTCCCTGGTAAAGAAAATACAGAGAAAAGCAGAAGCCGCTGTGCAGGACACTACCATTAAGGTAGGGATTTCAGAGAACCATTTTGGATTAAATGGAATTCAGAAATATGCCTGGCTGATTTTCACTACAGAAATGAACAAAGCAGGCAACTAATGGGAGCATAAGAGGATGCTAAAAACTATTATGGTCAAGAGAAGGGAAGAATAATGCATCACTGACAGAAATATAAATATATATAGAATAAGGAGAGGCGAAATGAATTTGCTTTCTATCTTCTGGGTTTCAGATAACAAAAAACTTCAGTGGATTGTCTAGTAAGATTACTAAAGAAAGATACAGGACTGGTCATTAGGTGAGGTCAGACTGTGTCATTGCTACTACTCTGGTCTAGGCCTCTGCAAATCTTGCCTATAAGCAATGCCCTTCTCTTCCTAACCCCTTCCCATGGCTTCCTATTTCATGAAGAGTAAAATCCCAAATCTTTATGATTCTTTTATAAATTCCTTCATGACCCACTATGTGCCCTATCCCCTTCCCTCTAGCCTAAAAGCCCCTTGCTCCTCTACCCTACTCTCATTAACCTTGCTATGCCTACAGGTACACTTCCTCCCACCCTAGGTCACTTGTCAGTCTCCCCTCTGTCCTGAAAACTCCTAGCTGGTTAACTAACTCCATGTAGCCACTGTATCTCCATACAGCTACTGTGCCACCTTCGCAATGAGGTCCCATCCTGATCACTTTGCTTAAAACAGTGCAAACTCCACCTTCATTTTAGTACTGTACTCTTGATCCCACTTGCCATTCTTTCCCAAGTGAACTTTTCACCTTCTGGACAGGTGTTAATTTACTTCTGCTTATTTTTTTGCTGCCATCTCCTCTACCAGTACAATAAATAAATAAATAAATAAATAAATAAAGCAAGCAAGCGCCACAATGGTTTAAATATTGCTCACTAAATTATTCTAAGCCCACAAATACGAAACAATATTATTTTGTTTAATGAACTGCTATAAAGGGAGCAGAGACAAAACTAAAAGCAAAACATTCACTCTGTTCAGTTCTCACCCTGCCTATTTCTCCCAGCACATTCTAACTCAAAACTGGTCTATCAGTCAACTAGATGCTCCTGCCCAAAGAGCCTGGAAACCATTCTAAACTTCTCATTTCCAACTGATCATCAAAAGCTGGCAAAATTACACGCTATACCTAAAAGATGAGCATTTTTTCTATTCTCATTGCACCTGTTTAAATTTTCTTCATTTCTAGACTAGACTATGAAGTTCACAACAGACCTTTTTTGATTTGTTCTTAGTAGGACTATTTTTGGAGGGAGTGAAACTGGGAGTTGAACTCAGGACCTTGGGCTTGCCCGGCAGGTGCTTTGCCGATAAGCTACATCTCCAGCCCTACGTAGCGCTATTTAATTTGTTTTAGATAGGTTTGCAGGCATGAAAAAGCAGGCTAAAAAATAAGTTACCTGAAGGTGAGAAGGAAAAAAAAAACCAATTTGGCCAGGTATAGTGGCACATGCCTGTAATCCCAGCACTCAGGAGGCTGAGGCAAGAGCATCACCACAAGTTCAAGGCCAGCCTGGGTTATAAAGTGAATTCAAAGTCATTGTGAACTACATGGCGAGACGCTGTTTAAAAAAAAATTTAAAAAAAAAACTTCACTTTTTTCTTCCTATTCATGTATACTTATTCATACACTTCAAGATCAGCTCCAAATATCTTCACTTTTGAAGCTTTTCCCAGTTACTTCAGGCAAAGTGCTCACTCTTTTCCTCTCTGTACAAAATTCTGTCTGCATGCTCAACTGTAGCAATTACTTTTTCACATATCAGTTACCCCACTGGACAGATTCCAGTACAGTGGTGGCAAACTTATGGCACATATGTTATTGTAATTTTCAAGACAAAAGATGTCAAATGTACAGTTTTTGTTGTTGTTTTTTATTTGTTTCTCTAAACTAAAACTGCTGCATTCAGGTTTAATTACAGTGTTAGCAATAAATAAGCAGGTTTAGCATTGCAGTCTGAAACTCAGTCTCCAAAAGGCTCGCCATCACTGTTCTAGTCCTATCCCAGTAAAGGGCCTAGTACAAACACTATGATGAACAGATGAATACTTGTATCAAGAATTGGTAATTATAAAGAAGAAAATCTAAGTTTGAATAAAAATTGGAATGCCAAAGACAGAAAAAATTGTAATTATATGGTTACCAACAAATAGCAGATAAAAATACTAACCTCAACATCCAAACTGGGGAGGGAAAATAAAGGAGAAACACACAAGGCATTTCTAGTGTCAGAGGTAACAGATTAATAGAGCTTCACGGAAAATATTTAACAGAGAAACAGATCTTCTGGATTTCACAGAGAAATACAGAAGTGAAAGAATAACTAACCCATAAAAATAAAACATACTCTTTCAGATAAGAATACTCAAGTGGGCCGGGGATTTAGTTCAGTGGCATAAGCACCTGACTTGCAAGCGTGAAGTCGTGAGTTCAATTCCCAGTACAACAACAACAACAAGAAAAAGAAAGAAAAAAAGCAAGCAAGCTATCCCTCAGGGGACACAGTGGTGCAGGCTTGTAATCCCACCACATGGAAGGTGGAGGCAGGAGGATCACTGTGAGTCCAAGGCCAACCTCCACTGCACAGTGAAACAGTCTCAAAAAAAAAAAAAAAAAAAAAAAAAAAAAAAAAAAAAAAAAAAAAGAAAGAAAGAAACAAATCGATTCATAAATATTAATGAAATGCAGACTGTTTTGTTTAAAGGGAAAGTATTATAAAAAGCATATCACCAGCACCCTCTAATTCCATCTCCCTCAGCTGCAAATATGCAGAATTCAACCATTATAAAAATGGGCTCAGAAAATGTCTCTCAAAAACCTCTAAAACTATATTAACAGAAGGAATAAAACTATTAAAACTAAAACTCTAAACATACTGAACTCATAAGAGGTTTTAATTTTTCTTATAAAATTCTTCATTTCATAAGCCTGTGTGCAATTAAAAAGAAAGAGTTTGAAAAAGTTTGTTTATTTATTTAACAATAATAATTGGGGATTGAATGTGAGCTCGTACTTGCCAGGCAGGTGCTTATGCCACTGAGCTAAATCCCTGGTCCGGAAAAGTAATTTTATAATAAGTAGGTACAGTTCTAAACCTAAAGGAAAATGTAAACCTATTCAAAATAATGCCTGCTCATATTCAACGTTAAATAAACAGCTTGCTCCCTATAAAAGCATACGTATGCACAACATACAAGTAACATTTTAAGAGCCCCTGGCATTTATTTATGACATCCTACTGTTTCAGGAAACTCATTCATAGAACTGCTGCTTTAATACCTAGAAATGGTAAATATGTAAGACTTGACACAGGCAGTGGCAAACTGTTAACCAACTCTAGAATTTTTGTCTTAGTCATCCAGGCAATCAAGAAACATTTAATATAAAGATCTCTCTGCTCACTGATTTTAATAAATAATATACTCCCAGACTGAGCCAAAATACACACAAATGCCTTATAAAGTAAACTTTAATGTGTATAAAAATGAGGTCATATTATAACAGCTTCTATTTATTTGTCATACACCATATACTAAGCATTGTCCTTAGTACTTTAAATACATTCGTATTTAATACAAATGTAAATTATTACTTTCTTATTTTACAAATGAGGAAATTGGAACAGTTTTTGTTTTCTGAGATAGCGTCTTGCTAATTTGCCCAGGCTGGTCTCAAACTTTCAATCCTCCTGTCTCAAGTGTCCTGAGAAGCTGGGATGACAGGTGTGTACCACAGTGCCCAGCTATCAGTAAGGAAATTAAAAAGCAGAAAAGTACAAAGACAGCCAAGGAGCAATGACAGAAGACAGAAATAATTAATGAAGCTAGGAAGTAGAAACATTCCGATCTACAAAGTTTCTGTTCTACAAAAAATTCTTCAGTTGTACAAAAGCAAGAACAAACTGTCCAACTCCAGACTAAGGATGACAATCTTGATCCTTTTCCATACTCTGCCAAGATAATCCTTAAAAGACCATATTCATTCAAGAGTACACCATAACCAGAAATGGGAACACAAAATGCTCAAAAAGTATACAGCAATAAAAAATTTCAGTGATAAAAACTAAGATTAACCTTGAAGATAACATGTTACCTTTTTAAATCTGAAAGGCAAATTTCAAACTACTTAGATGAACTCTATTATACCCAGAACAATGTAGTTGTTGAATGTTGGATTTTCTGTAGCATAAAATGTGTATATTGAAGATACTGTTACTTTAACATTTTCCATCTCCCATAACAGGACACTATAAACTCTTACAGCAAAAAGTAATGCAGAGAAATTAATCTTTTATCTTAGAACAAATGACCAAAAAGTTATATTCCTATTTTGTTAAATTCTACACTAAGGAGGAAAAACTAACGTTTTAGGTCAGTTTATGCAGTATTGTTAACCCAGGATATCACAAACATTTTATGAAGCATATTTCCTTTCTAAAACAGTGATATTGATAACATAATCTAAAACAGTATTCTTTGAAATCCTTAAGATACAACAAAAATCAAAGATTTTTCTATCTAACCAAATGATGTTTTAAATTTGATCTGAGAAATTGGTTCCATAAACTGAAGTGAGCTGCAGTTTTAATTACATTCTCAATTCAGTGAAGTATAAAAAGAAACAATGAAACTAATCATACTTGAACACCTGAGAAAATTTCCCCATTAATTTACAAATTGAATCAGTTGCTCCTGATTTAACGAACTGTTAGAATATCTCACTGCTAGGATATACCCCTTGCTATCACACATACGATTTTAAAACTGTAGACAAAATTTCTTGCAAGCCAATACAAATTAAAAGTTAATTTGGCAGTGGTGGTGGAAGGACATACTGGGGATCACAAGGACCACTGAGCTACATTCCAAGCCCTTTTTATTTATTTTCTAAATTTTGAGACAGTCTTGCTAGGTCACTCAGGTCCTCCTGCCTCAGCCACCCAAGTAGCTGAGATGATAGAGGCAACATCACACCTGGCTAAAAGTTAATCATCATGTAATAAAAAGGCCTTCTTAGTATCAAACACAAAACTCAGACTAAAATATCACCTAATAATAAACAGTACAATTTATACTTGCTGAATAGCAATTTAACAAAACAAGCAAGAATGACCTTATCCTGGCAAAACTCAAAATGTTGTTTTTTAACATCTTAGAAGGTAGCTTGATATACCACATTCTTCCATCTTCTTTATCCTGTATGTTCACTCCTCAAAGAAAAAATTAAACCCTTCTCAAGCAATAGTCAAAATTTCATTAATCACAACATGCTATAAACCAGGGAAGCAGTGTGACTCTAGAAATAGAATAATACTTGGAACACCTTTGGTAATGAACTTTCAAGCAAGTAAGAGTGTATGTTGAAAGAACAAGCTACACAACATGTACAGGAATCCTATGAAATAATCCCACTCTCACTTACCTGAAGAGCTCTCAGTAAACACTGTTAAAGTCTGTCCTCCAACACTTTGCAAGACAAATGGATGTTCTCTAGGAGCGCTGACTGATGCTGGCTTCCCACCAATATCATGAATATTCGCAAGATCCTCATTCAAAGTAAATGACACCTAAGAGACACATCAACCAGAGCTTATTACGAAAGACATGTATATTCAAAGTACCTGTACATGAATCCTGATTGTAAATCAAGTAACTTTTTAAAATGTCAACCTTTTATTGGGCATTTTACTAAGCATTTTTTAAACCTCATAAAAATTCCTTAATATTTGTCTTTATCAAATGAGTGAATATTTTAATAATATAAAAAACTGATTATACTTGTAAAGGGGTAAAAAGTGATATATTTACTCTGAAAGGCTGACGTTCATAAACAGAGGATATATTCTTTTTTTGTTCCTAATAACTACTGTATAAGTACATGGTTAGGTTTTATTTTTGAATATTCTAACAAATACAACTAAATATTTATAAAGGTAACTCAATAATAAGGCTTAAAATAAAAAATACTTTATTAAAAATGGCTTTTACTACATATACAGATCTCCCCAAAGGAACATCACATTTTATATTAAAAAAATTTATAAACATAAAATTACTCATTTCCCAACCATGTTGAAAGATCATTTATATGTTAATTAAATACTACTCTATTGATAGGTACTGTACATTATAAACCAGGCTCACTAGGTCGAAATTTAAAGGCCTCAAAAAATTCGAATCAAATAAATGTCTTTGCATTACACTGAAGTAATACTAAAATATTATTGAAGTCATATACAGTTTTATAGCACTGAAAAAAAGGAATATTCTGATCACAAAAGAAAAATACTAAGACTAAAGAACTAGAAAAGAATCTATTCAATCACACAAGAGTGGCATTTTATAACGTTATATGTTTCTGGCCATCAGCCATTCATTTGATGTGGAGTTGTCCAGAATGCAAACAATCCCTTCTCTTAACTATGAATAATGAAAAGTAAAACAATCTCACATTTTAAATAAAATTTTCATATAAATAATCTTACCTCAGTCCTTCCTTGACTCCTAAAAGAAAGGAAATATTTAAAGTTTAGATTTCATATTGCTTTAAAGCATGAGTTAAGAACTAAAACAAATGATGCTATTTCATTTTACATAAAATTACATTTACAGACTACTATCATAAATATATTTTGATCAAATAATGATTTTATTATAATATTAATCTTTATCTTTAGCATTTTTAGCCATAAGTAGTAGGTGAATGCAGATTTAATACAGTGGTTATGTTAACAGTACAATTTAGTATACCTGAAGAAGTTTTATTTAACTAATGCAAGCTTAAATGATCAAACTTAATTTAAATTATTAAATTTAATAATTTTCTCCACTAGAAAAAAATAATATATGCCATATATATACTTTATAAACACAGACTAACCAAAAACAGTTTTTAAATAGACTTAATTTCACAGGTACTAGTGGAATGTTGGTATAGATATCACACTATTTCCTGCATATGAGTTGTTTTGAAATTAACTTTGTAATTATGAAATTAACTTTGTAATTAATGTATATCCTAAATGAATAGCTTTGATTTTTTTCAAAACCATGGATATACCTACTATATGCAAAGTATTGAATGTAAGTAAGGTTCTTGCTCCAGCCAGCGAAAGACACAAGCTTTAATGTTCACTTAAGAGAGACACTACTAGGACCAGACAGGAGAACACCATTTCCTCCATCTTAGGTCTTAAGGGATGGTTCAACAAAGAGCTGGCTCTGAGGTGAGCCTTGAAGGATACTCAGATTAAGAAATGAGTGATCAGATTTGGCTAGGAGAGAAGCAAAACAAGGAACAGTGAGGCTGGGGGTACAGCACGGTCACAGGACACGCACATACCATATGGAAGGCTCTCAGTTCAATCCCCATCACATAGATGATCACAGTACGATGCATGGACTTTAGGTAATGACAGTCCACAGATACTGTTGGAACCAATAAATAACAAGGACAAAGACCCGCCAGTAAACTTGCACCACAGAATATATATAGAATGGATACAAAGTGACCAAAGAAATAAACATCAGCTAGAAAACTACTGTTTTTCCATAACACCCAGCTGCTTGCCAACCTGCCTTCACTCAGCTGCTCGGTTATTCAGGACCTACTATTCTTCCAATGAGCCTTGTGCTAGAAATCTGGTACAGTGTGAGGTACAAGCCCTTCTTCTCTCAGAGGCCCCAGTCTCATGGAAATAGGTCCAATCCACAAAAAACTGTGAACATGCCTAATGCAAATTAAACAAGACAGCTGTATCTTGTCAAAATGGTAAAACTTTATGACGAGGCACGACGTATCATTGTGAGAAATGCAAACCTGAAAGCCAATAAAAGATGAGCTGAGTGAAGGAGAAGGCCAGGAATGCAGGATTCCAGGGTAAGCGACTAGCCCAAGTAAACATCTGACATGAGACCATATCTAGCACAGTCCTTGTGACACCAGAATGACAGTGTGAGGTTAAGAGCTTTTTTTTAGGCCACACTAGTCTGGATTCTGGACTCTGTCTCCTATACGTTTTCTTTTCTTTCACTGCATGCTAAAATAGAATGTCAAGCTCTTCTTTGTTAGGAAAGTATCTACAAAAGAGATGAGACCATTTTTAAATGTCACATAAAAATATGAATTTCCAGTTTTGTTTACAAGAGTGAAGGATGTGGCAACAACTGCCCTCCAGTTAAACTTGACATGTGTTTGGTGCAAGCACTGACTCACCATAATCCCCTATCACTCCTGAACTTAGCTTCTAGAGGTATTTAATATAGTTGCCTTTAGGTCAGCAGTGCTGTGGAAGAAGCTAAGCCAAAGTCACAGAGAGTCTCTTAATACTTACTGAACTGAATGAAGGTAAACACGAAAATCCACATAAAAAAGAATGAAGGCTTGAACCAGCTGTGGAATGCAAAGAGGAGGTGCATGGAAGTTAATTAAGTTGTCAAAAGTGACAGAAGACATGACTCAAGGTGGGCAGCAAAGCGAAAAAGATGAATTAAAGTCACATTGACATTTCCAATCTGGATACCTAAAAAACTGGAGAGGATAACTTCATTTTGACATGTATAATTACGACAGCACCTTAGCTAGAATTGTAAAATACTGGTGAGCTCTGGGATGACTAAATTTTCTAGAAAAGAAAGCTAATCCTTAAAGACTTAAAACTTATTTTAATTTTTTTAAAAAAACTTATTTTAAAATATGACATTCTCTTGCCTTAGTGTATGAATGTAGGAAGTACATATCACCTTTTGTTGTTCTAAAACTTCAATACAACTTTTGTATGATGATCTATGGTCAAAATGACAAACATCACCTACTATATTACACAGCAATACCTTCAGAAATTAATGAGGCAAACATCTAGGCTATCCTTCACTGAGTTCCTCAAAATGCTGTGCATTTTCTCTTTTATTAGTCTGAGTCCACTCAACACCCCACAGCTACTTCCTTAGACTTCAGCATCATTGCTTTTGCTTACAAAAAATTATTAATCATGTCTTTTTTTCTTACTTTTAATCTGACATTAATAGTGCCATGAGAGTTTTTACTATCACCAATAGCTAATAAAGAGCCATCTTGTACCACCCAGTTAACAAAATCAGCCAAAGAATACTAAGTTTTCAACTATGCTTGAGGATTGTTACTGTGTTGTTTATTCATATCTTTTTTAAAAAATAATTTTATTTAAAGAGAAAAAAACAAAACAAAATACAACAAAACAAAACAGAATAAAGGGTAGCAACAATACAGTATTCCAAGGAAAAAAGGAAAAGAACAACAACAAAAAATCCTAAGAAATTATTACTTGACTAATTACATACTGACTTCTTGGAAATAGTTGTTCAATTTACAAAGTTAAAACATGTAAAGTAGACATTCAAACAGTGAGACTGTTAACAGTTCTGCTCCACAATCTGACAAAAACAACAATATGGTCATCCATCTTACCCACTCAAATATACATGCAATTATATCAAAAGGGTAAAATTAAACACAACAAAACAGAGCAGAGCGGATCACAAGAAAGCAATGTAAGAGACAAAAATTCCAAAACTAGACAATCGGAGATATTCACTCTCTATCATATTGACTCTTGTATTCTTCCAAATAGTTGTCCAGATTGTCACATACAGGGAATTCACATGAAACAACCTAGTATGAAATTGATCTGAGCAGGACGAGGAGAGCATTTCAGGTCTTCAAGACCAGATATTAGGGAAGCCAAGAATGGCTGTCATAGTGTCTCTCATTCTCCTCAAAACAGCTGTCCATACCTTAACATGTGTTGAACTTAAACAAGGCAAAGCAAGCTAAGATCACTTTGAACAAAAAGTGATAGTTTTACTGGACTTCACATCATGACATTATGGAATCAGCACTGGGTATTGTAGTGCCTCTTTTTCTTCAAAGTAGTTGTTCATTTCAACATGTGTTATATAGTTGGTTCTCGTAAACTGTTTATAAGCTCTACACATGCATGAGTCTCTACATGTATATTTATCACTTCTGTATTAGCATGAAAAACAAAACAAAGCAAGATAAAACAAAACAATTCCTAGAAAAGCATGAGGCAGAAAAGTCACATAAAACCGCAATACAAGGTGATCTACAATGGTTACCATGGTGTCTTAGCAGTGTATAACAACATTAATAAAAACGAAGCATTGGAGACATTATAAGACTTCAAAAGCAAGTAATAATCAAACCAGAGTGGGTATCTTCGTGAATCTTGTCATCTTCAGCGTAGTTGCCTATACTCTTAGACTTGATGCTATCACAACAGATTTAAATAAAATCAGTCAATACAAAGTAGCAATCTAACAAACCAGATTCAAATAAGATCAGTCATAATAAGACAGTGTAAGTTATAAAGGGCTTCAGATTAAGTTGATAGGAAAATTAGAGATGATTGCAGTAATATGTCCTCTTATTTTTGGGATAGCTGACCATGTCAAGTCTAGCGTAAGTAGAAAAACTGGAACAGCACATAATCCATCCAAGCAGAGTGATGACAATAATGTAAATTTTAATCTTGTTACCCCATTAACAATATCCTCTGCCTTCCTTTTTTAGACAATTCCTCCCCTTTCACTCCCATGGGGTGCACTGCTCGTTTTGGGTCCCACTGCCTCCCTATATAGAGCAGCTCAATGGACCCTATCTCCTGATCTACTCTGCCTGTGTTTCTGTTAGTGTTTCGAGGCCCTCTATATTAGAGATAATAGCCAATTTTCTCTGCCTCATTTCTGCTATTCTATTTTTCTGCCATTGATAGTCTATTTTTCTCTTCCACTCCACTGTCTGCCTCGTTCACTGAGGCCTCTCTGCCACTGTTTCTGAAATACTCGTATTCTTGTTCTCTCTCCCTAGAATGTCCTTCAGTATTTTTTGTACGGTTGGACTGGTGATCACAAATTCTCCCAGTTCCTCTTTGTCATGGAAGCATCTTGTTTCTCCATTAATTTCTAGAGAGAGTTTTGCAGGATACACCAATCTGGGCTGGAGATTGTTCTCCTTCAGGGCTTGAATTACTTTACTCCAAGCTCTTCTTGACCTGATGGTCTGTGTCGAGAGGTCTGCCGTGATTTTGATGGGTTTTCCTTTATAGGTGATCTGTTTCTTTTCTCTGATGGCTTTTAATATTCTGTTCTTATATTGAATTTCTGGGATCTTGATTATTATGTGTCTGGGTGTAGCTCTGTTTAGGTTGTAGGTGGCTGGAATTCTGTATGCTTCATACCTCTGCATATCATTTCTTTTTTCTATGCTTGGGAAATTTTCCTTAATGATTTCTGTGAATAGCCTTTGTAATTCCTCTGATTTGATTCCTGCTTCTTCATTCACATACTTTATTCTTAAGTTATAGATCCTCTTGTCATCTTCCAATCTTTGTATCTTTACTGCCTGCTCCCTTGTTATTTTTAAGAAATCTTCCCTTTCATGACCCCACATTGCAAGCCTGTGTTCAATTTTTGATAGTCTATCTTTGGTTTCTTGCAAGCAGTTTTTCCAGCTTTCTATGGAGTCTTTAGTTTCCTGATAATCTCTTTGAATCTGCTTCATGAATTCTAGGTTTTTTCTGACTTCTTCATTAAATTTTTCTCTCCATTTGTGTTCCTCCATTCTTCTGTGTCTTCTTGAGAGGTACCCAGCCCTTCTTTTATTAATCTACTTATCTCTTATTTAATTTGAATTAATACTTCAGTTTTGGTCCCGCTTACGAGGTCCTGAATATATCTCTTTATGTCTGCTAACGCTGTGTTTGATGTTGCATTTTTGCTGCCCTCAATCTCTTTTGTATTTACCTCTCCTGGATCAATGTTCTCAGGGTTTGGGGGCTGGGAGTGTTTTCTTATTTCTCCCTTTCATCATGTTTTTGGTTCCTTCCATACAAGTGTACAGTGTAATTCCCAGACCCTTTTCTTGTTGGTTAAGGCTCCTCTAGAGGGCGCAGGCTAGGAGCATTAGTCCTCTTCAATAGGTTATCAGAGATTAGAGTTCACCCATGGGCAGTGTTGCGCTAGCTCCTCCCTTCTGGGCCAGTCAACCTTTGCAGGCCTTCACTGCATCAGTGTGCACCCATCTCAGGGAAGTAATATTGTAGCGACTCACTGGGTCCCAGCCAGGGGCGCGGCCTAGTCCAAGCAGATTCCACCAATCCGCTCAGCGAGGGGAGCAACC